>CM039135.1:44585901-44788473 GCA_022036555.1 Microstegium vimineum
GGGAAAAAGGGGGGGGGGGGGGGGGGGGGGGGGGGGGGGGGGAAAATGCAGTGAAAGCAGCAATTATGTGGATGTTAGCCTCTTGGCAAATTAGAAAATTTGGGCAAAAGAGCAAAGAATTACTATTTTTTTTGTAAATAGATCTAAACATACAAAGTAAAAAATGATAAAAGAAAAAAATTATCATTTATCATTTGCCACTTTAGAGTGACAAATAAAGAATAATAGAAAATCTCCACTCATACCCCTCCCTCCTATACATGATATGTGAATGAAGTGTAAATTATTAGGGTTAAAATTATCTTTATATGTGCTATTTGTCATTTGTTATTTGTCATTTGCCAAAAGATCTAAAACACTAAAAAATAACAAAAAATATTACTAACTTTATTTATCATTTACCATTTATCAGGATCAAACATGCCGTAACACCTAACACCGACAAGTATGTACGTAAGTCATAATCCGGCAAACATAATTCCGGCAATGATGAGCGTCAAGATGTCAAACAAGGAGACGCCGAGGAAGCTGCTGCTGCCTGCTGCAGTGGCTTTGACAGGCTTGTTTGCTTGGAGTTGGCGGTGCATCGTGTTGTCCGTCCATGGATGCGATCCAA
This sequence comes from Microstegium vimineum, assembly GCA_022036555.1. Lineage (NCBI taxonomy): Eukaryota > Viridiplantae > Streptophyta > Magnoliopsida > Poales > Poaceae > Microstegium > Microstegium vimineum. The sequence goes on from CM039135.1 coordinate 44,586,518, forward strand.
GCAAGGCTTCGGAATTCACGGATGGGATGGACGACTCACTGCACTGTCACTACAAAGTCGAGATTTTTCTACTCCTGGCCGGCTGGGCTGTTGAATGCTGAGTGCTCTGCTCTCCTGCATGCTGGCCACTAGCCTAAGAGAACACAGTATAGGGTGTTGAGCCTGCCGGTCGCATTCGAAATCACTCCCATTCTCCCAATGCAACAAGTCCAGTCCCAACACAACTGGAGCAGCAGCCACCACACCAGCAGCCAGATGCAGAGCAGGGAAAGCTCACACAGAGCTCCCCCAGTCCCAGCAGGAGCAGCAGTAGAATGCATGCCCTGTTGCACGAGCCCGAGCAGCAGTAGAATTGAACACAGAGCAGTAGAACACGTCCCATATCTGAATCTGAAGCCAAAAAATGAAAACAAAAGGGGAAGGAAACAAAAAAAAAAAGGTTTTCAGTCACAGGTTCATCACACATTCTCACTACTTTGCCAACGACACAACAAACACTTTCCGAGTGTTAACCAGCTGCGAAAGATCACACTCATTCAACAGAACCCATCACTGCCACCACCAACATCCAAATTAGGTACACAAGACTAATTCATTCGAAAATGACAGCCTAGGTTCCTCGCCTGTTTCTGCACTACTGCAACAGGGGCTTAAATCCTTCTGTTTCTGCAGAATCTGGGCAACAACAGGAGAGGGGGTGGGATTCTATTTGTTCATCGGTGGGTTGCATGCAACCCAAGTGGGTGTTTAATTACCATTACCAATTACCATTACTGATCCTGCACGAGAAAGCAGGATGAAGGTACAGGACATATATATAGCCACACCCTACCGCCTCAGCACTGGCTTGTAAAGCACGACTGTCACATACTTGGCCTTGAACCGGTGCGTGATCCCCAGGGCAACCACGGATCTTGTGTTCTCTTTCTCAATGTAAAGGTGGTTCAGAACCACGGTCTGAGGTTGAGGCAGCGGGCTCGATTCGTCTTGGCTTGGTGGGAAGCTCAGCAGTGTATGCTGGAGATGAGGTGGCACCAGTGGGGGCTCCCTGCCTTCATCTTCATTTCCAGGAATAGGGTTGTTGTAGCTAGAATCGGGTGAAGGTGGGACTTCAAATCCAACGACGTGGACCCCTTCCTGAGTCATGGTTAGCCATCATTAATTTGCCCGCAAAATTTGGGTACCTATTTATGCAAGGTTATAATTCTGAGAGATAATTCTTACATGGCCATCCATGGCTTGTTGGTCCATATTCCAACAGCCTGTTGCCTGTCCTGGAGAGATAATACAGCATGTTCATGTTAGTACACAATTTAAAGAAAAAAAGCAATCTGGACAATGGACACTGCAAAAATAAAATTCAAAAAGTAACCTTAACTATCAAACAAAATAACTATAAATGCTGCATACTATAGTAATCCACCAAAATTGAATGGTGGGCTCATATCATTCACGCCAGGGGGGGGGGGGGGGGGGGGTAAACAAGGAATAAGATGAATTATGAATCAAATAGAACTGAAATCTCTACTGCTAATAAAAAAGACAAAACAGGAATTGTCAACACCAACTTCAGCGTGCCTCTCCGATTCTCCACCCGCCCCCACGGCACCACCCCAGTCTCTCTGCACCCCACCCCATCCAGCGCCCAGCCCAGCACCCCACTGCCACTCCTCCCCACGCCGCCACCCATACCTCTCCGCCCTGCCTGCCGTACCCCTCTCTCCCTCCTTCGACTCTCTCCATCTCTCACTTTCCTCGCAAATCCAATGCGGAGGCACCCTGATGCTCGCATGGGACGCAGGCATGGATCTCGCCACCACCACCGTTGACGCAGGGGTTGAGGAAAAGGCTGGGATGTAGTAGGAGGTAACAAGAGGACTAGACACAGGCATGGATCCTGATGTTGTTGCCTGTGTGCTGCACTCCTGCTTGCAGACAAGCACATGATAAGATAATCGCAAGTGTTTGATGCCTATAACTTAGATAGTCTTCGAAGGAAATTAATCTAAACGGTTCAGAAAGTCCAGCGGCTCCATGGATTAAAGATAATGGTAGAACAGGAACTTTATGCCAGAGGTGCTAGCACAGATGAAGAGAGATGAGATGAAATGGAGGAGACAAACTGTTGACTTCAGCCATGTAGAGTGCGTGTGTGTGTGGATAGGGATGGCCGGCAGTTGCTGAATCCAATCAAGACCTTTCACCTTTTACATTGTAGTTCTAGCCTCCAGCTCAATAATAGTAGCATACACGATGCATAAGGAATTTAGCTACTGGTGTTTTTTACATGTCTTTATGTAGTGCAGCTATAGAGCCTCGTTTACGTCTTTATTTTTGACGTGCACTATAGAGTCGACATAAACCTATTTTGTTTTGATTCTGTGTAGCCAATCTTTACTATATCAGACCGGGAAAGTTAACAAAGCCTGCACTCCACTTAGAGACTTGATTCTTCGTATTCAATTGATATATGGAACTGGCGGTGTATGATTCCTATCTCTACAAGAATATCTTAGACGTAAGATGGGTAAAAAATATGAAAGAGATAGTTGTAAAGAACTTGTCTATCATGTGATTGTTTTAACACTGTTATTCAAATTGAAGTTTATTTATTTGAATTTGGTGGCTCAGAATAGTATATTCTATTGGAGTTAAATTTTATTTGTTGTTGATTTCAACCCACTATTGTTTTCGTACTCTTATTGTATTGAAAATTTTGAGACTCCCATAGCAACAGACAAGCAAATTCTATATAGGAAAATGGCTTTTGCAATGGTTTCACTGTTGTATTTGTTCTTTTTGTTTTGTTTTGTTTTGCTTTGTTTTGTTTTGAGTAGTGTGCACCTAAGAAGAGAATATTATGAATCTGAGTACCAGTCTTGGGCTTTTGTAACATGAGACTACCATGTTTATGATATGCAAGAAACCTTTATGAATTTTAGACCATGACTATGCTCTAAAATTTACATGTTATAAACAGATTTGCAATCATTTACCTTTGCTAACTATTTTGCATCCACTCGTTTTGTAGCAGCACTTGCAGAATAGCACCAAGATTTGTCCTTCCATCAAGAAAGGTTGGAATAGATTTGCACTTCTATCCTATCATATTCCTATTGACAAACAATCAGACTTTATTGTATTTTATGGTCTGATGAACCTGTCTGTTTTGGTGTCAAGGTCTATAGAACAGGTAGTTCTTCTGGAGGTGTCGGCTTGAGGTTTGTTGTTTACCTTCTCTATCTAAATATAATATTAGTGTGGATCAGTTTGTTACAAGGTCATAGAAGAAAAGAATTACCTTCTATTTTAGTTAAAGGGATTCCCTTTGAAAAAGCAAACAACGTGCTAATTAACTTAGTTCTGGGAACTTCAGCAGTTGCAGCTTATTTGAATGGCACATGAGTCTTATGGTGGTACTAAGATTTGTTTTAATTTCCTGATAATTGAGTGTTTTTTTTGTCCTTTAAACAGGCTATCCTATAATGAGACATATTAGACTATATATTCCATGAAACCTTGTGCTTATATATATATATAAATGATACGATTTTACCTGGGGCCAAGGCTACTGAACTTTTGGACCACTGAAATTGCCGTTTCCTTTTATCTCTTTGAATTTAAGTCGTCTACCTCTTGGAGCACGTTCTGAAACTTTCAATGCCACGCTAGGACTGGATTTCTGGTGCCTACAGAACTCCAACAATTAGGAAACAAACAAATCAATGACCTGGCATCATGATACGAATAAAAACATAATTTCATTTTAGTTGTTTGATTTGCATCAGAATTTGTTCCCGTATTCCGGTTGCGATATTTTTGGCACATGGCAACGCACAGGCATAGGCCTAGGATCATGCTAAAAAGGTTTCTTCTGTTTTTGAATTTTGATAATTCTTGTGTAGTGGTCTCCGGTCAGAGCTAATGTTGATCTGGTAGAAGATTACAATGAATTCGTTCAAAATTCTAATGTATCTTACGTGGTTTGGCCATGCTTGAATTATTGTTAAATAGCCTTTTAAATGGCCGGTGCGAAAGATAAACGACAAATAGTTACTAATTTTGTCTTTTTTCAGACCAACGTATTTCTAAGTTTATGTGTTATTGACTGTTTTGGCAGGGACTACTCATTACTAGGTGTCGTAGTGAAAGTGTGCCCTGTAAGTTTGTTTAGCTGATCAATGATTCTAGCATCAATCATGCAAACTTGGGAGAATACAGACAAACAAAACTCATTTCTACTGAAGGGCGTCTCATGGCATCAGATTGATCACCGAACATTTTATCAGAGATCCACCATTGCAGGTACCTGATTCCCCACACTGCTGATTTGTCAGTATGTAGTTAGAATTGGAAATAATCCAAAAAAGACCTTTTATATATGTGCATTGCAGAGAGATTAATTGCATAGTATGGAGGGGGCTATACAAAACTACTGGCTATATTATAAAGGTCTGATTGCTTGAGACTGCAAGTTGCTACTTTGTGTGACGAGAATGGCAGCAGCAGTATATATGGCTTCCACGAACTGGATAACTCGATGGCCTGCCATTCAACGCTGGCACACCATCTGTTTTTGTTTGCCAGCATTCAGCTACTTCTTTGCATGCGACAAGCGACATGTAGTAACTACTATATATAACTATATGTATTTGGCATTCCAAACTCAGTAGATCCCAATGTCTAATGCCTTTATTGACAGCTGAAATAGACGTAAAGGGCGTACCCAGTGCCGTAGGCTCCCGCACTGCGGGGTCTGGGGAAGGGTAATAGCCCGCAGCCTTTCCCGCACAAATGTGCAGAGGCTGGGGCTCGAACCCTGGACCTCTTGGTCACAGGCGGTAAAGCTCTACCGCTTGCACCAGGGCCGCCCTTCGACAGCTGAAATAGACGTGTTGTAATGAATTCCCATGCAAGTTTCGCAATTGTGGATTGATGGGATCAAGATTTATTCATCTTATATATATGTTTTGATCAAATATTTCATTTCCACTTATAAATCATGTGTCACTTTAACTTCATTATTGGTGGCAACAGTGTTTTGAAAACTTTTCTTATGACATCAACAATTTGGATTAACATTGTTCTGTCACCCGTAGCAACGCATGAGCATTAGCTAGTACCATTGAAACCCTAAGCGGACAGGCAACACTTAGCTTTGGGGCATAAGCGCTCCCAAAGCAGCGCGAGCGCCATGGTGGAGCAGCGGCTGCTGGGGCGACTGGCGAGAGGCGGGAGGGGGAGCCGCTGACGACGATGCCGAGCCTGGGACTACCCCGCCGCCGTTGCCTGCGTGCCGAGCGCGGGAGGGTGGGGGAGGAGGGGACGGAAGATGGAGCGCCGGCGCTGCTATGAAGATCGGACCCGTTGGGTTCACAACAACCAGCTCCACCGACGAAAGGCGTTGAGAGAGAGCTGCGAGAGATGGAGGAGCTGAAAAAAAGTAGATCTCACCGTCTCCTTCTCCCTTCTCACGCGGGATGGACGCCGCTGCCCTGAATCCACGCGCTGCGGCTCCTCCTCCCTCACGCGCGTAGCTGGCGACGGAGAAGAAGCCCAGGCGGCCTGGAACGACGGAGGGAGGCGGGGCGGCGATGAGAGGCGAGACGGCGCGGGAGGCAGGGCGAGAGAGGGCGGAGCGGAGGAGGAAGGAGGATGCGAGAGCAGTGGTACAAGTCGGGTGTGCACGCACGGAACAGAAGTGGGCCAATTTTCGGTTTGTTTGTTGGGCCGACCAGTCTCGCCCGCTCGTGATTCCACTTCTCGGTTCGTTCCATGTGAATGAATAGAGAAAAGAACGCTAATGAATATACACGAAATTTCTTCACTCATTTTTTTAGTACGACCCTCTTAACTAACTCTAAGAATATACAAATTGTCTCACCCTCCTGTTCTACTTTATATGTCCGCGTGACTTGATAGGAATAAGAATCCTAATCTAAATACATCTAAATAGGAATAGAAATCCTATATGGATATATAAATTTTTGAGGTAACCTGCAGATAGGAATTCTAATTCAAATGAAACCATGTGATCTCGTGTCTTGTTTATTTTAAAATTCTTGAAAAGTCAAAACATCTCAAGTTTGACCAAAAGTATAAAAAAAAGTTATAAAGATATATGCTATCAAAGTGGCTACAAAATAATTACAATAGGAGGTCGAGCTCATTTTCAAGTTCATAGTGGCCTAGTAGGCCCCTTCACACCCCCTGGCTCGATTGATCATGGAGGATCCCATAATGGAGCTGAGGCTGCTCGCCTACGGCAGCGGCAACGACGACCCACGGGCGGTGTCCTGCCACGGCGGCGGTGGCGCGTTTAACCTCGCTTTCTTTATGGTACGTACGGTCGGCGCCTTTGATGACGTGTGGCAATTGTGCGTTTAGGACAAGGATGTCACCGTCTATTATGACCGTTGCGTACTTTGCTACTCTAACCAGGACTTTCTCCTCGATGCCTATACCACCGACGGATTAGGCAAGGTCATGGTAAATAGAAGTGGCGTCATGTCCTCTTCACCGACAAGTGTCCTTGTAAACCCCAACATGGCATGCTAGGGGCACATGCCCCCATGAGAAAAAAATCACATGGGATGTGGTTTAGACTTTAGAGGGACGCCCTAAGTGTTGTTATTGGGTATCAGCCACCATCCACGTCTCCACCTCCACCCAATGGTGGAGTCTGAAACAAAATGTAGGGGAGAAAATTTAAGATGTGAACAAATATTTATGCCTTGGGAATAACTATATATCTTCTATAAACTGTTTAGGCGAAAAACAATATGAAACCAGCAGTTATCACTATACTCCTCTGAAATATTTGACCTGGTAGTATTTGATGGGCTAAATTTACAGTAGTTGTCGAAGAACTGCAATGCAAAATTCTATGTGAAAGTGCAATCAAGCCCTAATTGGGTTTTGGTGACATGACAATATAATTAGAGGACTAATGAGATTCTTCAAGTATGACAAGCAAGTTGAAAGAAAGGAGGTTGATGAACAGTTGGTGAACCCCTCCAATTACAAAAGTGTATGGCAACAAGCTCAATGAATGTTTAATTCATTTTATATTTCGAATTTGAGTTAGGTATGTCGTACTATCAAGATGGATTCAACACGCATTCCAACAGGTGAACCAAATGCTATATCTATACACTCATAATACACCTCCACATACATAGTAGGCAAAACAACCAACTATTCAGTTCTTGTATCCTTGCTGTCTTTGCCAGGCCGGCAATGTCGGGCAGTCCGGTACTGCCCGCCTATGGCCGGCACTGCCGCGACTTGATTTCTGCCCATTGGCAGTGAGGGGGTATAAACTTATCCCCTCACTCCCCCAACGGCTATCTTGCTCATTCACTCACTTCAGTCTCATAAGAACAGAAAAGAGAAGCTCTCTTGGCTCCTCATTCTCCCTTGGTGCTCAACTCTCTCCTCCATTGATTTTCACTCAAATCTTTGAGAGATTGAGCCTCCAAGTTTGAGAAGAAGCTTCTCCCTCGGATCTTCAACTCCTACAAGCATTTGGTTTGCGTGGTGGCCGACGGTTTAAGTTCTTTACTCTTGGAGCATTGCTCCTAGCCGGCTAGGCATCACCCTTGAGTTTGCCTCCTTCGTGTGGCAGCCTAGGGAGGTTTGTAACACCCCATATTGCTAATACATATCCCCTCATCTCAAGAGTTCATTCTCTTGACTTGAGACCGAGGAAAGAGTTAGCCTTTGTGGTGAGCTTGAGCCTTGTGTGGCACACCTCAACAACGTGAACGTAGGCAAGCCTTGGTGGCGAGCTGAACCACGGGTCAAATCTTGTGTCACCTTGTGTTTGTCTCTCTACTTTGATATATATTGTTCTCAAGGTGTTTTCTAGGGTTTGGACCCGATCTACTCGGTGGGTGTGTTGCTACCACTTTCAAGTGGTGCTAGAGGTTCCTTACACATCTAGGAAGGTTTTGATTCAAGCACAATTTCCATTTATATTATAGATTTTGAATTGTTCTTAGCTCTGCCTAGGTGACCAGCACTGCCACCCAGGAGCAGCAGTGTTGGGCACCCACGGCAGTGTCGGGCCAAAGGCCGACAGGGCGGCAGTGTCGCGCCTGTACTAACAGAAACTCTAAGTTTCATTTTAAACATGCCTATTTGAAAGTGCAATCAAGCCCTAAAGTGGGTTTTGGTGACATGACAACATATTTAGGAAACTAATGAGACTTTGTGAGTATGACAAGCAGGTTAAACTTAAGGAGGTTGATGAACAGGTTGGCGGACCCCTCTAAATACAAAAGTGCATGGCAACAAGCTCAAAGGGTTTAAATTCTTTTATACTTTGAATTTGAGTTAGGTATGTCGTACTATTAAGAGGGATTCAACACGCATGCCAACAAGTGAACCAAATGCATATCTACAAATACATCACACCTCCACAGACATAGTGGGCAAATCAGCCAGCTTATTGAAGATCTATTCCTTGTTGTTCTGCCCAGGCCGGCAGTGCCGGGCTACAGGCCGTCACTGCCGCGACTTGTTCAGCTAGTGGACAGTGAGGTGGTACTTAATCACCCCTCACTCACCCCAACGGTTAGTTCTGCCATTCTAAGTTACACATTTCGTAAGAACAGAAAGAGAAGCCTCTCTCTTGCTCTCCCTTCTCCCTTGGTGTTCATGCACTCTCCTCCATTGATTTCCAATCATTCTTTGAGAGATTGAGCCTCCAAGCTTTGAGAAGAAGCCTCTCCCTCGGATCTTCACTCCTACAAGCATTTGGTTTGCGTGGTGGCCAGCGGTTTGAGTTCTTTACTCTTGGAGCTTTGCTCCTAGCCGGCTAGAGGTTGCCCTTGAGCTTGCCTCCTTCGTGTGGCAGCCTAGGGATGTTTGTATCACCCATCATTTGCTAATACACTTCTCTCATCTCAAGGGTTCATTCTCTTGACTTGAGACCGAGGAAAGAGCTAGCCTTTGTGGTGAGCTTGAGCCTTGTGTGGCGCACCTCAACAACATGGATGTAGGCAAGTCTTGGTGGCGAGCTGAACCACGGGTCAAATCTTGTGTCACCGTGTGCTTGTTACTTTACTTTCATATATATTGTTTGCAAGGTGATTTCTAGGATTTGGTCCCGATCTACTCGGTGGGTGTGTTGCTACCATCTTCAGGTGGTACTAGAGGTTCCTTACACCTCTAGGAAGGTTTCTATTCAAGCATAATTTCCATTATAGCTTTACATTTTGAATTGTGCTTTGATCTATTCCTGTGACCAGCACTGCTCCCCAGAGGCCAGCAGTGCCGGCCACCCCGGCAGTGCCGGACCCAAGGTCGGCAGTGTCGGGCCTGTGCTAATAGCAAGTTGTTAAGTTTTGAAAAACAGGCCTATTCACCCCCCTCTAGGCTAATCAAATCCTTACAAGTGGTATCAGAGCAAGGTTACCTCAAGAAGCACTTAACCGTGTGAGGTAATGGCCGAAGAGGGTAAGGTTGTGGTGGTTGACCCCAAGGTCAAAGTGGTCGACCCCAAGGAGATGGACGTACATGCCACGGACAGTGAGAGTGTGGACTCAGAGGAATACTTGACCACTCCTCTCATGTCCGCTGGAGAAAGAGCAAGAAGAAAAGAAGAAAGAAGATTGAGGAAAGAAGGAAAAAGGCTACAAAGAGAAGAAAAGGCTCTCAATGAAGCCAAGAGCTTGAAGATTGCCGAAAAGCTTCATAGAAGAGAAGTGAGAGCTCTCAAGAAGGAGCTCAAGGCAAAGGAGGAGGAGGAGCTCAAGAAAAGCAAAGAGCAAGCCTCTCAAGTAGAGGTTGATTCTAGTAGCTCCGATGGTGATGATGATGTATCATACCAAGTCTCCAAGATTGTAAAGAAGGATGAGAAGAAGAAGAAGGATGATGGCAGCAAGAAATACTCCGCCATATCCTTTGATTATTCATCCATTTCTAAACATGAGCATAAACCTTTATTCCATGTTCTCGCGGGCAAATTGCCTCATTTTGATGGGACTAACTTTGCCAAGTGGAAACACTTGATGAAAGCTTATCTTATAGGTCTTCACCCCGGTGCTTGGGAGATTGTGCACAATGGATGTGATCCTCTAGTTGATCCCACAAGCCCCACCACTACCGAGCTCCAGTGCATCCAACTCAATGCACAAGCAAATAGTGTGTTGCTAAGTGCATTGGATGGTGATGAATACAACAAGGTCATGGGATTGGAAGTGGCCAAGTAAATATGGGACACCTTGCATCTTGCACATGAATGTGCAAGCAAAGTGAGGCAGTCCAAGATTGATTTGTTGATGGCTAAGCTCAACCGGTTCGTGATCAATGAAGGTGAAGGGCCATAAGAAATGTTTGACAGATTGATGACTATGGCTGGCAAGATAAGAGGACTTGGTGGTGAAGAAGTCAATGACCCCAAGGTTGTCAAGATCATGCTTGAATCCTATTCTCCAAGAAATGAAACCATGGTAACATTGATTAGAGATAAGAAGAGGTTTGAATACTTCACACCAAGTGATGTGATTGGAAGGATTATCACCTTTGATCTACAAAGATAAGAAGCACAAGAAAGGAAGAAGCTTGAAGAGATGCAAGAAAGGTTGGAGGGCATAAAGATCAAGGATGTGGCTCTCAAGGCAAATAAGAGCACAAAGAAATCAGCCCCTAGCTGCCCTCAAAAGAGCAAGCAAGCATCTTCAAGCAAAGCTCAAGCAAGCAAGATCATCAAGCATCAACCCGAAGCTTCAACATCAAGTGATGGTAGAAGTGAAGATGAGCAAGAAGAGAACATTGATGACATGTCCCTATTCATGAGAAGATTCAACAAGGGCATAAAGAGCAATGGGTACAAGCTCATGAAGAGGAAGTTCCCAATCAAGAAATCTAGAACTTGCTTTAGGTGTGGTAGCACCGAACACTTCATTACCGATTGCCCAAACAAGAAGGAAGAAAACAAATTTGACAAAGGCAAGAGAGAAGACAAGGGTGACTACAAGAAAGGCAAGAGATTTGGAGGTGAAGCTCACATTGGACATGGTTGGGATGAATCAACCGATAGCTCAAGTGAAGAAGAGGAGATGGCCACAATAGCTATTCACAAGTCATCCACTTCACCAAGGCTCTTCAACAACATGTCCGATGATGAAGGCTTCCCTCACACTTGTCTCATGGCAAAGGGTGAGAAGGTAAAATCAAAACCCAAAGCCAAAGCTCCTCCCTCAAAAGACATCTCTAGTAGTGATAGCTCTAGTGATGATGAATCTAGTGATGAAGAGATAAATGAAATAACTAGTAACATGGATCCTAAGACAAAACTCTTCATTGCTAATATATTGGATGAATTAGAGACAACCAAAGCTGAGCTAGCATCTAGAGAAAAGACTCTTATCAAACAAGAGGATCTTTACATTGCTAATGAGGAAGCTCTTGAATTAGAAAGAAGTGAGGTGAGCTCTTTGACTAAGGCCTTGGCCAAAGAACAAGAAGCTCATACTCTCACTAAGAAGGAGTGTGGTGACCTCAAGCAAAAGCATTATGGCTTGATTGAAAAGCATCAAGAGCTTGAGGCACAATACTCTCTTCTATGGGAGGGCAACTCACATCTCTCTAAAGCAAATGATGCCTCTTCTCCATCCACTAGTCAAGGTTGTGGAAAATGCTATAATGTTGATATGAATGCCTATACCACTAACCTTGCCAACATAGAGGCCATGAAGAAAGAAATAGCAAGGCTCAACAATGTCATCTTAGTTTCAAAGAAGAATGACAAAGACAAAGTTGAGCCAAAGAAGATTCAATATAAGGATGGAAGGCATCCATCAATCAAAGATGGGCTTGGACACACTCAAGGAGGTAAAACCAATGGTAGAAAAATGATCAAAGGCATTGAGTGTGTCAAGTTTGAGAAGAAGGGAAGCATTGGTGCAGATAAGCCTGCACAGACAGCGGCTTTGCTGGACCAGAGGCCGGTAGTGCCGGACCTCAGGTCGACAGTGCCGTGCCCCAAGAAAGGGAAGGCTACCATTGCTTCACCTGATCAAGCTAAGCCCCAAGCTCATGCCAAGAGGATGCCCCAGCAAAAGAAGGTTTCTCAAAAACCCAAGGACTCAATCTGGGTGGCCAAAAACAAGTTTGCATATCAACCCAAGAAAAGGTCACCCCAAGGAAGCTTGTCCTCATGCTACATGTTGAAATGCAATGATCGTGGTAAAGTCATTGCAGAGTTTGTGGGTGATGAGAAACATGATAAAAGGAGCATAAACATTTGGGTTCCAAAAATTGTTGTGACTAACATGCAAGGCCCCAAGATTGATTGGGGACCTAAATCTAGGAACTAAATTTGTGTTGTAGGAATACTCCTCCGGTGGATCAAGTTGGGTGCTTGATAGTGGATGTATAAATCATATGACCGGAGAGAAGAGTATGTTCTCATTATATTCCCCAACTTCAAATGCAAGTGAGAACATCATCTTTGGTGACAACTCCAAAAGGGAAGTGATTGGTCTTGGTAAAGTTGCTATTACTCTTGATCATTCTATCTCAAATGTATTACATGTGAATTCGTTGAGTTAAAACTTGTTGTCCGTTTCTCAATTGTGTGAGATGGACTTCAATTGTCTCTTTACGGATAAGGGTGTGGAAGTCTTTAAGAGAGAGGATTCCTCTATTGTCTTTATGGGTCGTTTGAAGGGCAAGATTTACCTAGTTGATTTCAACAAAAGTAAGGCTAAGCTTGAGACTTGTTTAGTGGAAAAATCTAGCATGGGTTGGCTATGGCATCACCGACTAGCTCATGTTGGGATGAGGAACTTGGCCAAACTCCTAAAAGATGAACACATTATTGGACTAACCAATGTTCATTTTGAGAAGGATGGAATTTGCAGTGCTTGCCAAGCCGGAAAGCATGTAGGTGCACCTCACCCACCAAAGAGCATTGTCTCCACCAATTAACCATTGGAGCTAATTCACATGGATCTTTTTGGACAGGTGGCCTACATAAGCATTGGCGGTAACAAACATGGTTTAGTTATTGTTGATGATGTTACTCGTTTCACTTGGGTGTTTTTCATGTATGATAAGGCACAAGTGCAAGATAAGGTGAAAACCTTCATTAGAAGAGCACAAAGAGAATTCGGGTTCCAAATCAAGAAAGTTTGTAGTGACAATGGAACCGAATTCAAGAACACTCAAGTGGAGGAGTTTCTTGATGATGAGGGCATCAAGCATGAGTTTTCAGTTCCATACACCCCTCAACAAAATCGTATAGTAGAGAGAAAGAATCGGACACTCATTGACATGGCAAGGACGATGCTAGATGAGTACAAGACTTCGGATATCTTTTGGGCCGAAGCCGTCAACACCGCTTGCCATGCCATCAACCGACTCTATCTACAGAAGATCTTGAAGAAGACTTCATATGAACTCCTAACCGGTAACAAACCAAAGGTGTCTTACTTTAGAGTTTTTGGGTGCAAGTGTTTCATACTTAACAAGAAACCCAAAACCTTTAAGTTTGCACCTAAAGTTGATGAAGGTTTTCTTCTAGGTTATGGATCAAATGAGCATGCCTATCGTGTATTCAACAAGACCTTAGGGAAAATTGAAATCGCGATAGATGTGACATTTGATGAATCTAACGGCTCTCAAGTAGAGCAAATTGATCAAGTGATTGTAGGTAATGAGGAACCACCATGTGAAGCAATCAAGAATATGGCTATTGGTGACATTAGGCCACAAGAAATCCAAGCCACAACTATGGAACCTCAAGATAATGAAGCTACTGCCCCTAGACTTGAAGAAGAAGGCCCAGCAGTGCTCCCTAGTCAGGGCTCTGCCCCTGTGGCCGGCACTGCCGGACCAAGCAGACAGGCAGCAGCCACTTCACCAACAACTCCAAGAAACCTACAACCTATCTTTGAAGAGTATGAGTACAATGATGGCCAAGATGATCAACAAGAAGCCACAGAACACCCAAGGCTGAGGCAAATAATTCAAAAGGATCACCCCGTTGACAATATACTTGGGAGTCTTCGAAGGGAGGTAACTACTCGTTCACATTTGGCAAACTTTTGTCAGTTTTACTCTTTTGTCTCCTCTTTGGAACCTCTCAAGGTTGATCAAGCTCTAGATGATCCAGATTGGGTGATGGCTATGCAAGAAGAGCTAAATAGCTTTGAAAGGAACAAAGTGTGGTCATTAGTGAAAAGACCCAACACAAATGTGATTGGAACCAAGTGGGTCTTCCGCAACAAGCAAGATGAGTAAGGCGTGGTGACAAGGAACAAGGCGAGATTGGTGGCTCAAGGATCCACTCAAGTTGAGGGCTTGGACTTTGAAGAAATATATGCACCGGTGGCTAGGCTTGAAGCAATTTGAATGCTTCTGGCCTATGCCGCCCATCATGATTTCAAGCTTCAACAAATGGATGTGAAGAGTGCATCCTCAATGGCCCAATCCAAGAGTTGGTCTATGTTGAGCAGCCACCAGGCTTTGAAGATTCCAAGTTCCCTCATCATGTCTTCAAGCTCCATAAGGCGCTCTATGGGCTTAAGCAAGCACCAAGAGCATGGTATGAATGCCTTAAGGATTTTCTACTCAAACAAGGCTTTGAAATAGTAAAAGCGGATCCTACTCTCTTCACTCATAAGATCAATAATGATATCTTTGTGTGCCAAATATATGTCGATGACATAATATTTGGTAGTACTAACCAATCATTTTGTGATGAGTTTAGTAGGATTATGACTAAGAGATTTGAGATGTCTATGATGGGTGAGCTAAAGTTCTTCCTCGGATTTCAAATCAAGCAACTCAAGGAAGGGACTTTCTTATGCCAAACCAAGTACATCCATCATATGTTGAGAAAGTTTGATATGGCCAATGCTAAGCCAATCAAGACTCCCATACCAACTAATGGACATCTTGATCTTGATGAAGGAGGGAAATCCATGGACATAAAGGTTTATCGTTCCATGATCGGCTCTCTCCTTTACTTATGTGCATCTAGGCCGGACATAATGCTTAGTGTGTGCATGTGTGCTAGATTTCAAGCTAACCCGAAAGAGTGCCATTTGATGGCCGTTAAGAGAATTTTGAGATATCTAGTTTTCACTCCTATCCTTGGCTTATGGTATCCTAAGGGCTCTAAGTTCGATCTACTTGGGTATTTGGATTCCGATTACGCCGGTTGAAAGGTAGACCGAAAAAGCACTTCGGGGACGTGTCAATTCCTTGGACGGTCCCTAGTGTCTTGGAGTTCTAAGAAGCAAAATTGTGTAACCCTTTCCACCGCCGAGGCCGAGTATGTTGCAGCCGGTGCTTGTTGTGCTCAACTACTTTGGATGAGGCAAACCTTAAAAGATTTCGGATGTCAATTCACCAAGATACCTCTCTTGTGTGATAACGAGAGTGCCCTCAAACTCGCAAACAACCCGGTTAGTCACTCTAGAACCAAACACATAGACATCCGTCATCACTTCTTGAAAGACCACGAATTAAAAGGAGATATCGCAACTCTCCATGTGAGCACCGATAAGCAACTAGCCGATATCTTCACCAAGCCTCTCGATGAGACAAGGTTTTGTGCTTTGCGTAGTGAGCTGAATATACTTGATTCTCGTAACGTGGTTTGAACTATAGCACACACTTGTTTGTCCACCTAGCGACTTAGGCAAAACTTTGAAAATTTTCAATTATGATTGTTGATTTGCTTACTGACCAGCACATGGCAAGGGGTATGTGTCCACAATTGCATAAATTTAAAGTATAATGGTGGCATAGTGCCTCACTGCCTGGCCAGGCCAGTAGTGTCGGGGTGTCCGACAGTGCCGGGACTTAAGGGACCCGAGCCTGTCGGGCCCAAGTCCTAACTCTCGAGTTATTCTTTATTTTCTCTCCCCAATCCAAGGGAACACCATCCCAAGTCATATCCCCCAACAGCAACACCTCTCCTCTCTTCTCTCAACCCTAAGGAGACACAAGGAGCCCGGAGGTCCCTCTCTTCCCCCCGGCAGTGTTGCCCCTTTGGAGGTGCTGCCATTGGAGGAGGTGTGGAGGATCTTTCCCCTTGTGTCAAGCTCCATTCAAGCCCGATCTTCTTCATTCTCTTCCCTCTATTTCAAAGGTAATAACTTGAAACCCTAACTTGGGTCGATCTATGCAATGTATGGTTTTTGAGATAGGATTTAGGTTGCTAGTAGTTGCATTATGTATGGTGATATATCTCCAGTAGTTAGATTTGATCAAAACCTAGTTTCAATGGAGGATTGATGGAGCATGCCATGGTGCTGTATGCACTAGGCCGGCAGTGCCGGCCTATAGGCCAGCAGTGCCGGACTCCTGGTGACAACACCTATGCATTTGCTCCTACAATCATCTATTGACCCTAGATTTTGGTTAAATATTTCCACTAGGACTCTTGTCACTATCTAGGTTCAACAACTTAACCTTTTTCTCCTTTTGAATGCATAGATAGACGTCGGTGGATCGCGTGGTGGTGGAATAGGAAGAGTGAGGTCCAAGATTCGCACTTAGAGAGCTGATGATGGCCTGAATCTCAGGCAAAGAATCATTCAAGAGGAGGAGTTGCAGAGGGCAGGGAAAACCATCGCAGAAGGTGTTTGTCCTTGTACACCCCCGGATTTGGGGTTGTTCGATGGCTCACATCTTATTGAGAATCCTGAGGAGGTACTTGTTAGAGAGCCTCAGGACACCCCTGGCAGAGTTAGAGTCAACTACCAAAACCAGTGGAGGACAGTCCAGGAGTAAAGAGCCATCAATCCCTATGATGTGCCAAAGGATATGAGTGTGGATTACAGGTTCTGGAATATGTTTCATTTCGACTATTATCTCACTGTCCTCTTTCAAGCTGCAAAACCCAAAATCATCAAAATTAAGTATGTTGATTGGGAGCACTTGGAAATCAAGAGAGATCATGTGTTTGACAGGGTCATTGATCAGTGCAGGCAGCTTGGGATGTATCATTGGATGGGTTTCCAGAATGGGTGGAACACATAGATCATCCATCAGTTCTACTCCACCTACTATCTGGATAGGGAGAACTTTGTGATGCACTGGATGACAAAGGGTGTGCACTACAAAGTTGACTATGTGACCTTTGCTCATCTCCTTGGCTTTGGTGAGGAGGACAGAGAATGTTTCAATGTTCATGATGAGAGAGGGTTACTAAATGATGAGATTTCTTCTCTCTACATTGAGCCTCATAAGGCAGATGGTCTGGTGAAGGGTTTGAGGATCAAGTATTATATCTTGAACAACCTCTTCAGTACCACTCTCTATCCAAAGGTGGGATCTGCTTTAAACCTCTACAACAAATCCAAAAATGTGTTGAGGAGGATGAGAGGTGGAGCACCACCATTTTGAGTTGCTCGCTTCTTATGGGATGAGATATGCATTGCTCGAGAGGATGCTAGAAGGAGAGCTGCCCTATGCTCCCTATCTGATGTTCATCATTGAGATGGTGACTGGCCGGATCTTCAACAAGGACGTTGTCCATGAGCCTTATAGAGCAGAGAAGGCAATTCATGCTACAGCAATTCAGGAGGTGAACACTCCTCCCAGAGACACCAGGACAGCAGCAACAGATATCCCTGAGTCTTCACGTGCAGCAGCCTCCAGAGGCAGGAAGAAGGGCAAGCTTGGTAGGATCTTGAAGAAGATCTTTGCTGACATCTGCTATGCAAATGATCACTCTTACTAGACTAGGCTTGAGATCAGAGAGCTCAGAAAGGAGCAAGGGCTCTGTGAAAGTGCAATCAAGCCCTAAAGTGTGTTTTGGTGACATGATAACATATTTAGGAAACTAATGAGACGTTGTGAGTATGACAAACAGGTTAAACTTAAGGAGGTTGATGAACAGGTTGGCGGACCCCTCCAATTACAAAAGTGCATGGCAACAAGCTCAAAGGGTTTAAATTCTTTTATACTTTGAATTTGAGTTAGGTATGTCATACTATTAAGAGGGATTCAACACGCATGCCAACAAGTGAACCAAATGCATCTATCCTTTTACATCACACCTCCACATATAAAGAGGGCAAATCAGCCAGCTTATTGAAGATCAAATCCTTGTTGTTCTGCCCAGGCCAGCAGTGTCGGGCAGGCCGGCACTGCCACGACTTGTTTAGCGAGTGGGCAGTAAGGAGGTATTTCATACCCCCACTCACCCCCAACGGCTAGTTCTGCCATTCACTCATTCTTACTTCGAAAGAACAGAAAGAGAAGCTTCTCTTCTTCTCTCCCTTCTCCCTTGGTGCTCATCCACTCTTCTTCATTGATTTCCAATCATTCTTTGAGAGATTGAGCCTCCAAGCTTTGAGAAGAAGCCTCTCCCTCGGATCTTCACTCCTACAAGCATTTGGTTTGCGTGGTGGCCGGCGGTTTGAGTTCTTTACTCTTGGAGCTTTGCTCCTAGCCGGCTAGAGGTTGCCCTTGAGCTTGCCTCCTTCGTGTGGCAGCCTAGGGATGTTTGTATCACCCATCATTTGCTAATACACTTCTCTCATCTCAAGGGTTCATTCTCTTGACTTGAGACCGAGGAAAGAGCTAGCCTTTGTGGTGAGCTTGAGCCTTGTGTGGCGCACCTCAACAACGTGGACGTAGGCAAGCCCTAGTGGCGAGCTGAACCACGAGTCAAATCTTGTGTCACCGTGTGCTTGTTACTTTACTTTCATATATCTTGTGTGCTAGGTGATTTCTAGGGTTTGGACCCGATCTACTCGGTGGGTGTGTTGCTACCACTTTCAAGTGGTGCTAGAGATTTCCTACACCTCTAGAAAGGTGTCTATTCAAGCACAATTTGCATTCTCAGTTTATATTTTGAATTGTGCATTTATCTGTTCTTATGACCAGCATTGCTCCCAGAGGCCAGCAGTGTCAGCCACCCCGGCAGTGCCGGCTTCTCTGCTAACAGAAACTTGTCAAGTTTTTTTAAACAAACCTATTCACCCCCCCTAGGCTAATCAAGTCCTTACAAGTGGTATCAGAGCAAGGTTACCTCAAGAAGCACTTAACCGTGTGAGGTAATGGCCGAAGAGGGTAAGGTTGTGGCGGTTGATCCCAAGGTCAAAGTGGTCGACCCCAAGGAGATGGACGTACATGCCACGGACAGTGAGAGTGTGGACTCAGAGGAATACTTGACCACTCCTCTCATGTCCGCTGGAGAAAGAGCAAGAAGAAAAGAAGAAAGAAGATTGAGGAAAGAAGGAAAAAGGCTACAAAGAGAAGAAAAGGCTCTCAATGAAGCCAAGAGCTTGAAGATTGCCGAAAAGCTTCATAGAAGAGAAGTGAGAGCTCTCAAGAAGGAGCTCAAGGCAAAGGAGGAGGAGAAGCTCAAGAAAAGCAAAGAGCAAGCCTCTCAAGTAGAGGTTGATTCTAGTAGCTCCGATGGTGATGATGATGTATCATACCAAGTATCCAAGATTGCAAAGAAGGATGAGAAGAAGAAGAAGGATGATGGCAGCAAGAAATACTCCGCCATATCCTTTGATTATTCATCCATTTCTAAACATGAGCATAAACCTTTATTCCATGTTCCCGCGGGCAAATTGCCTCATTTTGATGGGACTAACTTTGCCAAGTGGAAACACTTGATGAAAGCTTATCTTGTAGGTCTTCATCCCGATGCTTGGGAGATTGTGTACAATGGATGTGATCCTCCGGTTGATCCCACAAGCCCTACCACTACCGAGCTCCGTTGCATACAACTAAATGCACTAGCAACTAGTGTGTTGCTAAGTGCATTGGATGGTGATGAGTACACCAAGGTCATGGGCTTGGAGGTTGCTAAGGAAATATGGGACACTTTGCATCTTGCACATGAGGGTGTGAGCAAAGTGAGACAATCCAAGATTGATTTATTCATGGCCAAGCTCAACCGATTTGTAATCAATGAAGGTGAAGGGCCATAAGAAATGTTTGATAGATTGATGGCCATTGTGGGCAAGATAAGGGGACTTGGTGGTGAAGAAGTCAATGATCAGAAGGTTGTCAAGATCATGCTTGAAGCCTACTCGCCAAGGAATGAAACCGTGGTGACATTGATTAGAGACAAGAAGAGATTTGAGTACTTCACACCAAGTGATGTGCTTGGAAGGATCATCACTTTTGATCTACAAAGAGAAGAAGCACAAGAGAGAAATAAGCTTGGAGAGATGCAAGCAAGGTTGGAGGGCATGAAGATCAAGGATGTGGCTCTCAAGGCAAACAAGAGCATAAAGAAATCATCCCCTAGCTGCCCCAAAAACAGCAAGCTAGCATCTTCAAGCAAAGCTCAAGCAAGCAAAACCATCAAGCATCAATATGAAGTTTCAACATCAAGTGATGGTGGAAGTGAAGATGAGCAAGAAGAGAACATTGATGACATGGCTCTATTCATGAGAAGATTCAACAAAGGCATAAAGAGCAATGGGTACAAGCTCATGAAGAGAAGGTTTCCAAACAAGAAGTCAAGGACTTGCTTTAGATGTGGTAGCACCGAACACTTCATTACCGATTGCCCAAACAAGAAGGAAGAAAACAAATTTGACAAAGGCAAGAGAGAAGACAAGGGTGACTACAAGAAAGGCAAGAGATTTGGAGGTGAAGCTCACATTGGACATGGTTGGGATGAATCAACCGATAGCTCAAGTGAAGAAGAGGAGATGGCCACAATAGCTATTCACAAGTCATCCACTTCACCAAGGCTCTTCAACAACATGTCCGATGATGAAGATTTCCCTCACACTTGTCTCATGGCAAAGGGTGTGAAGGTAAAATCAAAATCCAAAGCCAAAGCTCCTCTCCCCAAAGACATCTCTAGTAGTGATAGTTCTAGTGATGATGAATCTAGTGATGAAGAGATAAATGAAATAACTAGTAAAATGGATCCTAAGACCAAACTCTTTATTGCTAATATATTGGATGAATTAGAGGCAACCAAGGTTGAGAAAGCATCTAGAGATAAGACTCTTATTAAACAAGAGGATCTTTATATTGCTAGTGAGGAAGCCCTTGCATTAGAAAGGAGTGAGGTGAGCTCTTTGACCAAGGCCTTGGCTAAGGAACAAAAAGTTCATGCTCTCACTAAGAAGGAGTATGATGACCTCAAGCAAAAGCATTGTGGCTTGACTGAAAAGCATCAAGAGCTTGAGGCACAATACTCTCTTCTTTGGGATGACAACTCACATCTCTCTAAAGCAAATGATGCCTCTTCTCCATCCACTAGTTAAGGTTGTGGAAAATGCTATAATGTTGATATGAATGCCTATACCAATAACCTTGCCAACATAGAGGCCATGAATAAGGAAATAGCAAGGCTCAACAATGTCATCTCAGTTTCAAAGAAGAATGACAAAGACCAAGTTGAGTCAAAAAAGATTCAATACAAGGATGGAAGGAATCCATCAATCAAAGATGGGCTTGGACACACTCAAGGAGGTAAAACCAATGGTAGAAAAATGATCAAAGGCATTGAGTGTGTCAAGTTTGAGAAGAAGGGAAGCATTGGTGCAGATAAGCCTGCACAGACAGCAGCTCTGCTGGTCCAGAGGCCGGCAGTGGCAAGCCTCAAGTCGGCAGTGCCGCGCCCCAAGAAAGGGAAGGCTACCATTGCTTCACCTGATCAAGCTAAGCCCCAAGCCCATGCCAAGAGGATGCCCCAGTAAAAGCAGGTTTCTCAGAAACCCAAGGATACAATCTGGGTGGCCAAAAACAAGTTTGTCTATCAACCCAAGACAAGGTCACCACAAAGGAGCATAAATATTTGGGTTCCAAAAATTGTTGTGACTAACATGCAAGGCCCCAAGATTGATTGGGGACATAAATCTAGGAACTAAACTTGTTTTGTAGGCATACTCCTCCGGTGGATCAAGTTGGGTGCTTGATAGTGGATGTACAAATCATATGACTGAAGAGAAGAGTATGTTCTCATCATATTCCCCAACTTCAAATGCAAGTGAGAACATCATCTTTGGTGATAACTCCAAAGGGGAAGTGATTGGTCTTGGTAAAGTTGCCATTACTCTTGATCATTCTATCTCAAATGTATTACATGTGAATTCGTTGAGTTACAACTTGTTGTCCGTTTCTCAATTGTGTGAGATGGGATTCAATTGTCTCTTTACGGATAAGGGTGTGGAAGTCTTTAAGAGGGAGGATTCCTCTATGGTATTTACAGGTCATTTGAAGGGCAAGCTTTACCTAGTTGATTTCAACAAAAGTAAAGCTAAGCTTGAGACTTGTTTAGTGGCAAAATCTAGCATGGGTTGGCTATGGCATCGCCGACTAGCTCATGTTGGGATAAGGAACTTGGCCAAACTCCTAAAAGATGAACACATTCTTGGACTAACCAATGTTCATTTTGAGAAGGATAGAATTTGTAGTGCCATTTCAAGCCGGAAAGCAAGTAGGTGCACCTCACCCACCAAAGAGCATTGTCTCCACCAAGCAACCATTGGAGCTAATTCACATGGATCTCTTTGGACCGGTGGCCTACATAAGCATTGGCGGTAACAAACATGGTTTAGTTATTGTTGATGATTTTACTCGATTCACTTGGGTGTTTTTCATGTATGATAAGGCACAAGTGCAAGAAAAGGTGAAAACCTTCATTAGAAGAGCACAAAGAGAATTCGGGTTCCAAATCAAGAAAGTTTATAGTGACAATGGAACCGAATTCAAGAACACTCAAGTGGAGGAGTTTCTTGATGATGAGGACATCAAGCATGAGTTTTCAGTTCCATACATCCCTCAAAAAAATGGTGTAGTAGAGAGAAAGAACCGGACACTCATTGACATGGCAAGGACAATGCTAGATGAGTACAAGACTTCGGATATCTTTTGGGCCGAAGCCGTCAACACCGCTTGTCATGCCATCAACCGGCTCTATCTACAGAAGATCTTGAAGAAGACTTCATATGAACTCCTAACCGGTAACAAACCAAAGGTGCCTTACTTTAGAGTTTTTGGGTGCAAGTGTTTCATACTTAACAAGAAACCCAAAACCTCTAAGTTTGCAGCTAAAGTTGATGAAGGTTTTCTTCTTAGTTATGGATCAAATGAGCATGCCTATCGTGTATTCAACAAGACCTTAGGGAAAATTGAAATCACGATAGATGTGACATTTGATGAATCTAATGGCTCTCAAGTAGAGCAAATTGATAAAGTGATTGTAGGTAATGAGGAACCACCATGTGAAGCAATCAAGAATATGGCTATTGGTGACATTAGGCCACAAGAAATCCAAGCCACAGCTATGGAAACTCAAGGCTATGAAGCTACTGCCCCTAGACTTGAAGAAGAAGGCCCAGCAGTGCTCCCTGGTCAGGGCTCTGCCGCTGTGGCCGGCACTGCCGGACCAAGCAGACAGACAACAGCCACTTCACCAACAACTCCAAGAAACCTACATCCTATCCTTGAAGAGTATGAGTACAATGATAGCCAAGCTTATCAACAAGAAGCCACAGAACACCCAAGGCTGAGTTAAACAATTCAAAAGGATCACCCTGTTTATAATATACTTGGGAGTCTTCGAGGGGGGTAACTACTCGTTCACATTTGGCAAATTTTTGTCAATTTTACTCTTTTGTCTCCTCTTTGGAACATCTCAAGGTTGATCAAGCTCTACATGATCCGGATTGGGTGATGGCTATGCAAGAAGAGCTAAATAGTTTTGAAAGGAACAAAGTGTGGTCATTGGTGGAAAGACCCAACACAAATGTGATTGGAACCAAGTGGGTCTTCCGCAACAAGCAAGATGAGCAAGGCATGGTGACAAGGAACAAGGCAAGATTGGTGGCTCAAGGTTTCACTCAAGTGGAGGGCCTAGACTTTGAAGAAACATATGCACCGGTGGCTAGGCTTGAAGCAATTCGAATGCTTTTGGCTTATGCTGCCCATCATGATTTCAAGCTTCAACAAATGGATGTGAAGAGTGCATTTCTCAATGGCCCAATCCAAGAGTTGGTCTATGTTGAGCAGCCACCGGGCTTTGAAGATCCCAAGTTCCCTCATCATGTCTTCAAGCTCCATAAGGCGCTCTATGGGCTTAAGCAAGCACCAAGAGCATGGTATGAATGCCTTAAGGATTTTCTACTCAAACATGGCTTTGAAATAGGCAAAGCTGATCCTACTCTCTTCACTCGTAAATTTGATAAAGAAATCTTTGTGTGCCAAATATATGTCGATGACATAATATTTGGTAGTACTAACCAATCATTTTGTGATGAGTTTAGTAGGATCATGACTAAGAGATTTGAGATGTCCATGATGGATAAGCTAAAGTTCTTCCTCGGTTTTCATATCAAGCAACTCAAGGAAGGGACTTTCTTATGCCAAACCAAGTACACCTATGATATGTTGAGAAAGTTTGATATGGCCAATGCTAAGCCAATCAAGACTCCCATGCCAACTAATGGACATCTTGATCTTGATGAAGGAGGGAAATCCGTGGACATAAAGGTATATCGCTCCATGATTGGATCTCTCCTTTACTTATGTGCATCTAGGCCGGACATAATGCTTAGTGTGTGCATGTGTGCTAGATTTCAAGCTAATCCGAAAGAGTGCCATTTAATGGCGGTTAAGAGAATTTTGAGATATCTAGTTTTCACTCCTAATCTTGGCTTATGGTATCCTAAGGGCTCTAAGTTCGATCTACTTGGGTATTCGGATTCCGATTACGTCGGTTGCAAGGTAGACCAAACAAGCACTTCGTGGACGTATCAATTCCTTAGACGGTCCCTAGTGTCTTGGAGTTCTAAGAAGCAAAATTGTGTAGCCCTTTCCACCGCCGAGGGCGAGTATGTTGCAGCCGGTGCTTGTTGTGCTCAACTACTTTGGATGAGGCAAACCTTAAAAGATTTCGGATGTCAATTCAACAAGATACCTCTCTTGTGTGATAACGAGAGTGCCATCAAACTCGCAAACAACCCGGTTAGTCACTCTAGAACCAAACACATAGACATCCGTCATCACTTCTTGAGAGACCACGAATTAAAAGGAGATATCGCAACTCGCCATGTGAGCATCGATAAGCAACTAGCCGATATCTTCACCAAGCCTCTCGATGAGACAAGGTTTTGTGCTTTGCGTAGTGAGCTGAATATACTTGATTCTCGTAACATGGTTTGAACTATAGTACACACTTGTTTGTCCACCTAGAGACTTAGGCAAAACTTTGAAAAGTTTCAATTATGTGCTACAAAACAAATTTTGAAAGGAACTTGAGTGTGGTTGTCATAGTATGATTGTTGATTTGCTTACTGACAAGCACATGGAAAGGGGTATGTGTCCAAAATTTCATAAATTTGTAGTATAATGGTGGCATAGTGCCTCACTGCCTGGCCAGGCCAGCAGTGCCGGGGTGTCTGGCAGTGCCGGGACTTAAGGGCGGGTCCAAGTCCTAGCTCTCGGGTTTTGCTTTATTTTCTCTCCCCAACCCAAGGGAACACCCTCCCAAGTCATATCCCCCAACAACAACACCTCTCCTCTCTTCTCTCAACCCTAAGGAGACACAAGGAGCCCGGAGGTCCCTCTCTTCCCCCCGGCAGTGCTGCCCCTTTGGAGGTGTTGCCATTGGAGGAGGTGTGGAGGATCTTCCCCTCTGTGTCAAGCTCCATTCAAGCCCGACCTTCTTCATCCTCACCCCTCTCTTTCAAAGGTAATAACTTGAAACTCTAACTTGTGTCGATCTATGCAATGTATGGTTTTTAGATGAGATTTAGGTTGTTAGTGGTTGCATTATGTATAGTAATGTACCTCCAGTAGTTAAATTTGATCAAAACTTAGTTTCAATGGAGGATTCATGAAGCATGCATAGGTGTTGTCTGCACCAGGCCAGCAGTGCCGGACCCTGGGTAGCAGCACCCATGCATATGCTTCTACAATCATCTATTGATCCTAATTTTTGGTTAAATCTCTCCACTAGAGTTTCAGTCACTATTTTAAGTGCAGCAACTTAACATTTCCTCCTTTTAAATGAATAGATGGACGCTGGTGGATCGCGTGGTGGTGCAAGAGGAAGAGTGAGGTCCAAGTCTCGCACTCGCTTAGCCGATGATGGCTTGAATCCCAGGCAGAGGATGCTCAAGAGGAAGAATTGCTGAGGGCAGGGAGAACCATCAGGGATGGGATGTGTCCTGAAACACCTCCAGATTTGGGTTTGTTCGATGGCTCACATCTCGTTGAGCATCCTGAGGAGGTCTTTGTCAGAGTGCCTCAGGACACTCCTGGCAGAGTCAGAGAAAGCTACTATCTTCAGTGGAGGACTGTCCAAGAGCAGAGGGTCATCAATCCCTATGATGTGCCAAAGGACATGAATGTGGATTACATGTTTTGGAATATTTTTCATTCTGACTTTTACACCACTGTCCTCTTTCAAGCTGCAAAACCTAGAGTCATTAAAATGAGGATGCAAGAAAGGGGCTTCCCTATGCTCCCTATCTGATTTTTATCATTGAGATGGTGACTGGCCGGATCTTTAACAAGGATGTTTTCCATGAGCCTTATAGAGCAGAGAAGGTCATTCATGCTACAGCAATTCAGAAGGTGAACACTCCTCCCAGAGACACCAGGACAGCAGCAGCAGCAGATATTCCTGAGTCTTTAGGTGCAGCAGCTTCTAGAGGCAGGAAGAAGGGCAAGCTTGGTAGGATCTTAAAGAAGATCTTTGCTGGCATCTGCTATGAAAATGATCACTCTTACCAGACCAGGCTTGAGATCAGAGAACTCCGAAAGGAGCCAGGCCTCAGGCATCTTGATCCTCCCACACAATCACCACAGTTCAGTGAGGAGTCTACCTATACTGGTGATGATGAGGAGGAGGATGATGAGGAGGAGGAGACTGAGCAGCCACAGACTCGTAGATGCAGCAAGCGTGCATCAGCTCCTGACACTCAGTTCGTTTCAGCCCCTGATGATGATGAAGGCGAAGATGAGGATGATGATGATGACCATATGGAGGAGGACAACGACTAGTTTGTATCTTTTCTTCTTGGTTCTTTTCTTTTTTTGGTAACTTGTTGCCAAAGGGGGAGAATTACTAAGTTAAGGGGGTACAACAAATCTTCGACGCTCATGGAGGAGCAGCAGCTGCTAGTTATCTTAGTTTTTAGTTTGTGAGATGAGAGAGTAACATGAAACTATTTTATTGTAATATTTCCACTTAAGTACTTTATTTGTGTTATATGTGGACATGTACTCTCTCTTATATATCATGCTTGTCTTAGTGTGTTTTTAGTTTTTAATTCTAGCGCACTGTGCTTCTATAGTCTTGCTGCCAGCAGTTAGGCCGGCAGTTCCGGGCTCAGGCCGGCAGTGTCGGGCTGCTTTGATAGCAAGTCCTCTGATTTGTGTTTGAGACAGGTTCATATGCATCACGTATATATTTGTGACACTTTTTCAGCATCCCACAGCAGCCATGGATGTAGGGGGAGTCCTACTTCACTCCAATGTGTGAAAATTGGCCTTTCATGCCAAATTTGAAAATTCAAATTCCTATTCACACATTTAGGGGGAGCTCCTACACCCATGACTTGCATTGTCTCAGATTATTATTCACTTTTGTAAGTTCTAAGTGTGTTGTCATCAATCACCAAAAAGGGGGAGATTGAAAGTGCAATCAAGCCCTAAAGTGGGTTTTGGTGACATGACAACATATTTAGGAAACTAATGAGACTTTGTGAGTATGACAAACAGGTTAAACTTAAGGAGGTTGATGAACAGGTTGGCGGACCCCTCCAATTACAAAAGTGCATGGCAACAAGCTCAAAGGGATTAAATTCTTTTATACTTTGAATTTGAGTTAGGTATGCCGTACTATTAAGAGGGATTTAACACGCATGCCAACAAGTGAACCAAATGCATCTATCCTTTTACATCACACCTCCACATATAAAGAGGGCAAATCAGCCAACTTATTGAAGATCAAATCCTTGCTGTTCTGCCTAGGCCGGCAGTGCTGGCCTCCAGGCCGGCACTGCCGGGCTATAGGCCGGCACTGCCATGACTTGTTCAGCCAGTGGGCAGTATGGAGGTATTTCATACCCCCTCACTCACCCCCAACGGCTAGTTCTGCCATTCACTCATTCTTACTTCAAAAGAACAGAAAGAGAAGCTTCTCTCTTGCTCTCCCTTCTCCCTTGGTGCTCATCCACTCTCCTTCATTGATTTCCAATCATTCTTTGAGAGATTGAGCCTCCAAGCTTTGAGAAGAATCCTCTCCCTCGGATATTCACTCCTACAAGCATTTGGTTTGCGTGGTGGCCGGCGGTTTGAGTTCTTTACTCTTGGAGCTTTGCTCCTAGCCGGCTAGAGGTTGCCCTTGAGCTTACCTCCTTCGTGTGGTAGCCTAGAGAAGTTTGTGTCACCCATCATTTGCTAATACACTTCTCTCATCTCAAGGGTTCATTCTCTTGACTTGAGATCGAGGAAAGAGCTAGCCTTTGTGGTGAGCTTGAGCCTTGTGTGGCGCACCTCAACAACGTGGACGTAGGCAAGCCTTGGTGGTGAGCTAAACCACGTGTCAAATCTTATGTCATCGTGTGCTTGTTACTTTACTTTCATATATCTTGTGTGCTAGGTGATTTCTAGGGTTTGGACCCGATCTACTCGGTGGGTGTGTTGCTACCACTTTCAAGTGGTTCTAGAGGTTTCCTACACCTCTATAAAGGTTTCTATTCAAGCACAATTTGCATTCTCAGTTTATATTTTGAATTGTGCATTTATCTGATCTGGTGACCAGCAGTGCTGTCCTAAGTCCAGCAGTATCGGCCACCCCGGCAGTGCCGGCCTCTCTGCTAACAGAAACTTGTCAAGTTGTTTTAAACAGGCCTATTCACCCCCCCCCCTCTAGGCTAATCAGATCCTTACACTCAGACAGATTGATCCTCCTACTCCACCTCCAGAGCTCAGTGAGGAGTCCACCTATGAGGGTGGTGATGATGAGGAGGAGGATGAGGATGAGGAGGAGATTGAGCAGCCCCAGACTCGTCAATGCAGCAAGCGTGCATCTGCTCCCAGTGTTCACTTCACAGGCTCTCCAGATGATGATGATGATGATGATGATGATGATGATGAAGATGAAGATGATGATGGAGACGACGATGACCATATGGAAGAGGACAACGACTAGCTTGTATCTCTTTCTTCTTGGTTCTTCTCTCTTTTTGGTGACTTGTTGCCAAAGGGGGGGAATTACTAAGTGAAGGGGGTACAACATCTTCGACGGTCATGGAGGAGCAGCAGCTGCTAGTTATCTTAGTTTTTAGTTTGTGAGATGAGAGAGCAACGTAAAACTATTTTATTGTAATATTGCCACTTAAGTACTTTATTTGTGTTATATGTGGACATGTACTCTCTCTTATATATCATGCTTGTCTTAGTTTGCATTTATCTTTTATATATTTTGTGTTGTGTGGTCGTGTAAAAGCTTCCGTAGGCTTGCTGTTTGCAGCCAGGCCGGCAGTGTCGGACTGCTCAAACAGCAGTCCCTCTGATTTATGTTTGAGACAGGTTCATACGCATCACGTATATATTTGTGACACCTTTTCAGCACCCCACAGCAGCCATGGATGTAGGGTGAGCTCTACTTCACTCCAATGTGTGAATCTTGGCCTTTCATGCCAAATTTGGAAATTCAAATTTCTATTCACACATTTAGGGGGAGCTCCTACACCCATGACTTGTATTGTCTCAGATTGTTATTCACTTTTGTAAGTTCTAAGTGTGTTGTCATCAATCATCAAAAAGGGGGAGATTGAAAGTGCAATCAAGCCCTAAAGTGGGTTTTGGTGACATGACAACATATTTAGGAAACTAATGAGACTTTGTGAGTATGACAAACAGGTTAAACTTAAGGAGGTTGATGAACAGGTTGGCGGACCCCTCCAATTACAAAAGTGCATGGCAACAAGCTCAAAGGGTTTAAATTCTTTTATACTTTGAATTTGAGTTAGGTATGTCATACTATTAAGAGGGATTCAACACGCATGCCAACAAGTGAACCAAATGCATCTATCCTTTTACATCACACCTCCACATATAAAGAGGGCAAATCAGCCAGCTTATTGAAGATCAAATCCTTGTTGTTCTGCCCAGGCCAGCAGTGTCGGGCAGGCCGGCACTGCCACGACTTGTTTAGCGAGTGGGCAGTAAGGAGGTATTTCATACCCCCTCACTCACCCCCAACGGCTAGTTCTGCCATTCACTCATTCTTACTTCAAAAAAACAGAAAGAGAAGCTTCTCTCTTGCTCTCCCTTCTCCCTTGGTGCTCATCCACTCTCCTTCATTGATTTCCAATCATTCTTTGAGAGATTGAGCCTCCAAGCTTTGAGAAGAATCCTCTCCCTCGGATATTCACTCCTACAAGCATTTGGTTTGCGTGGTGGCCGGCGGTTTGAGTTCTTTACTCTTGGAGCTTTGCTCCTAGCCGGCTAGAGGTTGCCCTTGAGCTTGCCTCCTTCGTGTGGCAGCCTAGAGAAGTTTGTATCACCCATCATTTGCTAATACACTTCTCTCATCTCAAGGGTTCATTCTCTTGACTTGAGACCGAGGAAAGAGCTAGCCTTTGTGGTGAGCTTGAGCCTTGTGTGGCACACCTCAACAACGTGGACGTAGGCAAGCCTTGGTGGCGAGATAAACCATGGTCAAATCTTGTGTCACCGTGTGCTTGTTACTTTACTTTCATATATATTGTTTGCAGGGTGATTTCTAGGGTTTGGTCCCGATCTACTCGGTGGGTGTGTTGCTACCATCTTCAGGTGGTACTAGAGGTTCCTTGCACCTCTAGGAACGTTTCTATTCAAGCACAATTTACATTATAGCTTTACATTTTGAACTATGCTTTGATCTGTTCCTATGACCAACACTGCTCCCCAGAGGCCAGCAGTGCCGGACACCCCGGTAGTGTCGGACCCAAGGCCGGCAGTGTCGGGCCTGTGCTAACAGCAAGTTGTTAAGTTTTGAAAAATAGGCCTATTCACCCCCCCCCCTCTAGGCTAATCAGGTCCTTACACTATTCAACCCCCCCCCCCCCCCCCCGCCCGCCGCTCAAATTTACCTAATAACGCGATGGTAACTTTACATGTTAGAGGGAGCTAAATCAATAGGTTCTGGAGCTGCTAGAACTACTTTAGTGGGAGTTGTTGTCGGAATTAGAACAATTCTTAGTTCTTCGATTCATTCCATGGCGAGGGCTTCCTACCTATTCTAGTGTTAGAAGGAGTAGAGTCGATCAAATCTGCAGGTACATAAACTACTTGGATCAAAGTTATAGATCCCTTTTTGGTATAAGTAATTATATCTTGCAAAGAACTCATTTCTGTACTAAGGGTAGGTTGATACCCAAAGATCGAAAGGATTCACTCTGGTGCTGCTTGCTGGTGGAGGTTGACTATCTCCATTTATGAATAAGTCTTTCTCGAGTAGCTAAGACTCAACGTGTAGGCGTTGGAAGCATAAATAGGAGATGGGTCGTTCCAGCTCGGCAAGCGGATTTTGGAACATCCAAGTCCTAGCTATAACACAGACATAAAAGTTTTTTCTTTCATTACAATGTCTGGCATTTTATTTTTGTCATCTACATCACAAGTGTAAAATTTCTACCTAGCTCTACAATCATAGTTTAGAATTAAGCATTTTATTGTTGTGCAGCTCGAGGTGGTTTTAGCAAGGTCAGCCCGGTGAAGCACTGCTTCATGGTCGCGAACAAAGGTGAGCTGGAGGAATCTTGTTGTTGTTTAGTCAAGAGTGGTATTACTAATTCTACCTGTGCGCTTGTAGTTGCTTTATTGCAGTGCAGTTTTGAGTGGATGATGTGATGCTCCACAAAACCAATTGTTTCGGCATAAATTCATGATTGTCGCACTCTCAAGTGGTTCAAGAACTTGCACATCCTGTGGTTACTGTAAATTTACTATACTGAAATTTAGAAGGGACTTATTGTTAGTAAAGTTGTTGACCATAGACCATAACTCTACATTTATTACACATGAATCTTATTATTCTTGTAGGGATCCTACATTTGATCTATCATCTTCATGCCAATGAAATACTAATGGTTGTTGGCTTTAATTGATGGAATCTTTCATATTTAGTCATTGTTTTCATGTGGCTTTTGATTGTTGTATGTAAGAAAGCCAGACATCGAGTGCCTTTTAGCATAACTGATTAACGCTCTTAACTAATCAAAATATTGGTAATATTAAACTACTGTTGAGCCTACTAGGACGGTCTAACCACATGATTTTTTCCCAGTCTATGCATGTGCACGACTGTATTGCTTTTCTACTCATCACAAGTGGATCACATGTCACAAGAAGTATAGTTGATCTTGTCTTGAACACAGGAGGTGATGTGTGTTAGTAGGATCATGTAATGAGCGGATTACTTTTGTTGTTTTACTTTCAACTAAAATTCTAATATAGTGGAATAACTATCAATTGAACAGACTATAGATATGGATCGGTTGTGTCTTTGTTAGTCTTTTGTGCAATGGTAAAGTTTTATGGTACTCATGTTGTACTTACACTATTATGATGTTCTACAAGATGATGCAAGTATTCAGTAAAATTATGCAAAATTTTGTTTCTAAGATATTGTTCCTGTTGCAACGCACGGGCATTTACCTAGTAGAGAAAAGAATGTTAATGAATATCTATATCTATCTCTCTGTTATATATATATACATATATAATAGATACATCTATATATATACCTAATAATAAAGAGGTAAAATTTCTTCACCCATTTTTTTTTGGTATGGCCCTCTTAACTAACACTAAGAATGTACAAATTGTCTCACCCTCCTGCTCTACTTTATATGTCCACATGACTTGATAGGAATAGGAATCCTAATCTAAATACATCTAAATAGAAATAGAAATACAGGCCTATATAGATATATAACTTTTTGAGGTAACCTGCAGATAGGAATTCTAATTCAAATAGAACCATGTGATCTCGTGTCTTGTTTATTCCAAAATTCTTGAAAAGTCAAAACATCTCAAGTTTGACCAAAAATATAAAAAAAATTTATAAAGATATATGTTATCAAAGTGGCTACATAAATAATTACAATAAGAGATCGAGCTCATTTTCAAGTTCATAGTGGCCTAGTAGGTCCCTTCACGCCCCCTGGCTGCTCGCCTACGGTAGGGGCAGCGACGACCCATGGGCGGTGTCTTACCACGACGGCGGTGGTGCGTTTAACCTCGCTTCCTCTATGGTACGTAGAGTCGGCGCCTTTGATGACGTGTGGCGACTGTGCGTCTAGGACAAGGATGCCACTATCTACTATGACCGTTGCTTCCTTTGCTACTCTAACCAGGACTTCCTCCTCGATGCCTACACCACCGATGAATTCGGCAAGGTCATGGTAAATAGAAGTGGCATCATGTCCTCTTCGCCGGCAAGTGTCCTTGTAAACCCCAACATGGCGTGCTAAGGGCACATGCCCCAAGAGAAAATAAATCACTTGGGATGTGGTTTATGTTGGATTTAATTGGATTTGGCCAATTATAATTAGCAATTAATCAAAAGAAATTTTAAGGCTAGAATTAATACCAGGTGAAACTCATAACGTGTTAGTAGTCATTAGTGGATTATTTCAAGGTGAGTTAGTGGTTGTTTAGTAAGTTACTAGTAACGGTCTAACAGATAATTGATTTGTCAGTTATTAGTAACTAATATAGTCTTAATGTCATTATCAACCATGTTGATTAGTGAATTACTAGTAACGGATAATTTATTTGTCAGTTACTAGTGACATAAATGGTATTTATGACTATTAACAATCACATGTTTCTTCATGTCCTTCGAGGCTATATAAGAAAGAGCTCTCATCTTGACCGAGTGCGCATGACACAACATATTTCACCAAATCCATTGTTGAGTTGCAATCCGAATACTTCCTGTCTCGTTCTTTCGCGCGCACGAGAGATCGAGAGAGCAGGTGCCTCCAAAACCGACACCGTCCTCAAAACCTTGTACGGGGTGTGCGGCGATTAGGTTTTTGGGGAGCGATCCGCGACTACTCGATTTCATCCGCCAGCGTCCGCTGACAGGAAGCTGTCCACCGGCGAGAAGTTGTTCATCAACGAGTTCGTCTTCTTCCCGGTCTTCGCCTGCTCACGTTCTTCTTCCTGGAGCCGGAGGCTATTCGAGTTCGTCTTCTTCCCAGAGGTCGTTCGTGGGACTGCACTACAAACATCTACCTACACCGACTGTGGTCCGCTACTTCAAACAACGCACTATGTCGACTAGTGCGAATGGAGCCTCCTATGCGGCATGGGTCCCTCCTCTTGGTATAATGTGATATCTCTAATAAATGTGTTCTCATGTTCATGTTTTATTATTTTTGTAACGATCAGTATGGTGCATGTTGTTTCTACTGCTAGTATGTGTTATGATGTATATTTTGCTAGTGTTATATACATACACATATATGCCATCATATTTCTGCTATTTAATTTCTGGATTAAATTGATATGAAAATTGCATATTTATCCAACAATCCAAAAAACTAATATTTTAGATAATTTTCTACCCATGATTTTGCTGCTGCGTTGAAACCAAATACTTTTGATGGTTCCAATTTTAAGAGGTGACGTTGTAAGATGATCATGTGGCTTAGTGCAATAAGCTGTTATCTATAAATGGTTGTCCGTATCCTTGAACGAAGTAGAGCGACAGGGCCAAGACCAATGATATCATCACAGTGACCACCACAGACACAGAGAGAGGCATATTACTATGATCGTCATTATATTGGTTTTGAGAAGAAGAGCCATTGATCGATCAAGATGAGAG
This sequence comes from Microstegium vimineum, assembly GCA_022036555.1. Taxonomy (NCBI): domain Eukaryota; kingdom Viridiplantae; phylum Streptophyta; class Magnoliopsida; order Poales; family Poaceae; genus Microstegium; species Microstegium vimineum. The sequence continues at coordinate 44,621,310 of CM039135.1, forward strand.
ACCGAGACGATCGACCTTGTTCTAAGTCTCACGTTATCTAGTATCTTATATGGCTTGCTTTTGGATGTGATGTGAATGTGATGCTTCCTTTTCCTTTTTCTTTTCCAAACTTATATAGAGGTAGATGGCTGGCTGAATGCATCCATGCTGTTTTTTCTTCACGCAGGCACCTTTAGAAAATGACTCTGCCACTTCACTTCCAGTGAATAATGTCCCCCTTTAGGTCTTGTTTGGATGCGCATGTATCGGCCTTAAACCATATAGATTAGAGTGTATTGAAGTGTATATTAGTTCAAATATACTCCAACGCATGTGGTTTGAGAGAAATACATGCGCATCCAAACAAAGCATTAATACATAAATAACATCTATATGTGTCAAGTTGGGGCATGTCATTTTTACAAAATATTGCTTCGACGTGCGAGGTGTCCCAACGTGCTGCTGCAAGTACACATCGTCGTTTTGATCATATCATCAGGCCGGAATGACGACGACGCCTGCCTGAGCTTAAACTACGAAGTGTGTGTAATATATGAACAAATTGGAATTATATATATATATATATATATATATATATATATTATGTAAACAATAAATAAAGTATAAATTGGTTAAATGAAGACCGGCCTAACATCACAATGCGAGCCCCCAAGCGAGCCCCCAAGCATCTGTAAATTACTCTCTCTGTTCCAAATTATCTATCGTTTCCGGTTTCTGTGCCACAAGTTTGATTCGATTTATAGAAAATATGTACACAATTTATATTTCTAAATAAATTTATTAAAAAAACTAGATCAAAGATCTTTCCAATATACTAATTATGTATCATGAATACTAACCATTTTTAATATATATTTTTTAAAAAAAAATTCTCGAGAAACGAAAACGACAGATATTCTGAGACGGAGGGAGTGCTCCCCAAGAGGCTACATACATGTCCTTTTGATTGATGGGCTTGTTTATACTAGTGTGTGTACAAAAGAGAAATAATAATAATAACAAAAATAAAAACAAGTGCATGTGAAGGCTTCACTTGAACGCTTTCTCTCAAAGACTCAAACCAATACAATACATAGGTTTAATAAAAAAAATACAATACATAAATAGTTTCTAGTATTTAAGAATTTTTTATCATTAACTATATCAAACTATTTAGGGGTGTTTGGAACTACTCCGCTCTCGTTTTTACAGCTCGGTTGCACCAACTCCACCATCTAGCAGCTCTATTATGGAGTTTGCGGAGCATGTGGTACTGTTTGACACACAACGTAGCTCCAGCTCCAGTAATGAGATGTTTTTATACAAATGGTCTATTATGACCCTCACTGATGTTTGTTGTATATTTTGCAAATGTGTTGTATATAAGTGAATATTTTTTCCAAATGAATTCCGATGTGAAATATAAGAAATTTCACTTTACTTTTTTCAAGAAAAACATAAAACAAAATTTTGGTTAAATATTTTGGGACATCGGATTTATCCATCTACGGTGACGGCAGCCTGGCCCTGGCGTCGCAGAAAGGTGGCAGCATTACCACAAGAAGAGCAGAGGGTGGGTAAAGAAGGAAATGTTGCGTACGCAGATGGAAAAAATGAATATGTACATGTGATTAATGAATGGCAAAGTGTGTATTTATCCTTAACTCCATGTGAGAGTGCAAAACTCTAAAATTTAGAGTAATTTTTTATGGAGCAAAGTTCTTAGAGCTACGTTAAAAACAGGAGCGGAGTAGGCCCAAACAACCTTTAAGTCAAGAAAAATCTATTATATTCCAACAAATATATATATATATATATAGGGTGGATTTTTTATACACTCAGTGTAATTACTCCTACTTTATATCTAACGGAGCTGGCGGAGGTGGCTAACAGGAGATGTAGCGGAGGTTGTGCCATTAGCTACAATAGTGGGTTTGGATAATTGATCCAACCGTATGATGCATGTGGTTTGCTAGTTTAATTAACCCTACGTGTACGTTTGTACTAGTATGCATGCATACTTTTATTTATATATAACTAATTAAAAGGCAAAATAGAGTATCCGTGTATACATATATTAATATATATTGAGTATGATTATATATTGTACGTTTTTAGAACTAGAGTATGTGTCCATACTAGTTTTTTTAGAAGAACGTATGCATTCATACTAAGTATATGTTATATACTTTTTTGCCACAGATTGAGTATGTAAGCATACTTGTACTATCTTTATATGTACCGTACTTGTTTGATAACTGAGTGTATATATATATATATATATATATATATATATATATATATATATATATATATATATATATATATATATATATACATACATTCTAAAAAATGAGTATGTCCAAACCGTACAGCTGTAAGAATATAATTATTTAAGAATATTGATGGAAAAATAATATCTTGAGCAGTCTTTAATATTGACGGGTTGACACCGGCCGGTCTCGGGTGCGAGAGAAAACAGAGGCCGTCCTTAGGAACCACTAGGAATTAGGTAAGAGTAGATACACGCAAGAGTAGATACACGCTATTCTAGAATATTATTCTACAACAAGACACAATCAGCCAATTGATCCGATTGCGCAAACCAGCCCACCTGAGCGGATCGCACCGCGCGGCATCTCGCCTCCCCTGCCCACACCAGGAACCCAACGGCCTCGACCCCTCTATCTGCCCCCAACCACATCGGCGCCGCTCACACCCACCCCGTCACCGGAGCGTGCACCCAGCAGAGTCGCGGGCATCTGCGCGGCAGCGATGCTCTGACCCGCGCAGTCGGTCAGGCCCCAATGGTGGCGCCGGCCTAGCCTGTACCATGGCGGACCCACGCGGCGGCGGCCTCCACATCATCAGCAGCGCCGACAGTTGCGGCCCCTTCCACCACCGGCGGTGGCGGCAGCACCTTCGCCCACCACCAGCACCTGCGACGTCAGCTCGTGGAGGCGGCCTCCATATCACCAGCAGCGCCCACCTTTCCCCACCACCAGCACCTGTGACGACAACTCGTGGATGCGCTACTGCCCACCCCACTCCCCACCGGCAAGGAGGCTCTATGACATCAGCGCCAGCCGTGCTCGCATCCACGCTATGGGCCTGCGGCCTCCTCGTTGGCCTTTGCCTTCAAAACTTTGAATCGCTCATACTCTGTTTTGTGGCTATGGCTCCCACGATTCTGACATGCTGAAATCAGTTCAATATTTTTAAGTATCATCCGGTATATGTGAGCTCTTCTTCATAGTTTTTGCTGCCTTTTAATTGTTGTAACTTTAGTTCAGTATTGATTGATTCAATCCAGCACACTAGTATTGATTGATTCAATCCGGCACACTATCACATCTTTCTTTACAGTGCTAATGCATCTGTTATAAATACCAATAAGCACTGATAGCTAATGGAAAGAATACATATACTGATAAATAATGATCAATACTAACAAATACTGATCGCTTCTGGATTAAAAATACTAACTATTAACACTCTAAACAGTATTGATAATAAAAATACTGCTAAATAAAAATAAATACTGACAACTACTAGAATAAAAATACTGAATATTAACATCATAATTAGTATTTTGTAATAAAATACTAACAACTACTAGAATAAAAATATTAAATATTGACACCATAATCTGTATTTTCTTAATAAAGACACTGATAACTACTCCCTCCGTTTCAATTTATAATTCGTTTGACTTTTTTGACCTCGACTTTGACCACTCGTCTTATTCAAAAAAATTGTGTAAACATAGTCAAATTTAAGTCATTCGTGTAGACTATTTATTAAATAAGTAAGCCACACCAAAAGAAATGATATTTTGCACAAAAATTTAAATAAGACGAATGGTCAAACTTAGGGTTGAAAAAGTCAAACGAATTATAATTTGGAACGGATTAAGTACTAAGTAATAATGACAACTACTAAAATAAAAATACTGAATGTTGATACCTAATCAATATTTATAACAGAAGAACTGGAAAAATACTAACACATACTGGAACAAAATACTGAAAATTAACGACCTAGTCAATATTAGTAATAAAATACTTACAAAAGGCGGGACAACACAACAGTGTGGGAGAAAAAAACGCGACCGGTGGTGTCGTGCTCGCCGGAAAAAAAAAGTTGCGGTGCAGGAGGCCTCCTGTGGGTGTCGGGCGCGGGGGATGGGTCAGACGCGAGCGGTGCGGGACTGACGGGTTGATTAGTTACCTGTTTGGGTTCATGGTGAAGACTACTGAAGTCATAGTAATAACAAAATATACTTGCAAAAAGTAATGAATACTGACATGTACTCAAAGACACTAGATCCGTATACTGAATACTAAATACTAAGTACTAGCTATACCAAGCTACTAACGAAAATTCTAACAAAAAAATTAAAGATTACTTAAAGATACTAACAACTACTGAAGTTAAAGTATTAGTTATACCAAACTACTGATGAAATACTTAAAGATAGTGATAATACTTAATAACTATGCTAACAACTAAAAAGGTACTAGCATGTATAAAGTTATAGTACTAGATGTAACAAAACTACTAAAAAATACTTGAGCATACCAACAAAATAGTTGAAAATACTGATAACGATAGCAACTGAATTTTAAGCTGCTAGGAACATAAAGATGTACGTACAGTTAACTAGGACACGTGATGTAGGGCTTTGATTTTGTTTTTAAAAAAACGCATGGAGGCCGTGGAAGTGGGCTACTGGACCGAGCAGAATTACAGCCTGTGGGAGCGGCACGGGTGTGGGGCACTGGGCGCGCATGCCCGCGTGGGCTGGAGCGATGGCCCACGAGGCCGCGAGGAGCCGAGGACTGAAGCGCATGGGTCGGGTCGGGTCCGGTGCGCGCGCCATGGATCAAACAAAACTGGTTGGATTGGTCAGTTGGTACACTAGGGTGATATATATATATATATATATATATATATATATATATATATATCATGGAAAATAAAAAAACAAAATAAAAAAACAAAAATATCTAGAGTTAAACAAAGAAGAATAAAAAGGGAAATAAAAACAAATAACAATTGTTATATGTATAAATAAATATATTAAATAAAAAATAAGTTAATTAACATTAAACAAAAGTAATGGAAACAAAAATAGTAAAAAGGAAAAATCACCAATAAAAACATCACATTGATACGCCGTCCTCCTGCCACTAGGTTGGATGAATGAGACGAGTGGGCGTCGCGCCATGAGTCTCATCGGCGAGGTAGTGAAGGTGGATGTGGACGGGGACGGAAAAGCCAGCGGGGCGTTCTTACGTGCCCGGGTGGCAATCGAGATCGATAAACCAATGCGCTCTGGATGAGCAAAACGGAGGAGCCGCGTTGGTTTCAAGTCCAGTACGAGAAGTTGCCTTATTATTGTTTCGCTTGTGGTGTGATGGGCCACTCGGAAATTGGATGTCAGCAGCGGGTGGCGCGAAATGAGCATGGCAAGCTGCCCTACGACGTGCAGCTCCGGGCACCTGAAGCGCCTGTCAGTTGACCGGCAGCCCCAGGACCGGTAGCTTCCGTAACATCTTCCTTTTCTCCCTGACCTTCTCCTTCAGCTGTGTTGTCTGAGAGGTTGGTTGTTGCCTCCTGCAAAATAGTTTCACCTCCTCTCCCATATAGCTCCATTTCACGGAGTCTCTTGACGCCCTCTTCACCAAAGAGGTCAGATAGCGATGGAGTTCTTAACCTTTTACAGCTGAGCTTGTGTTCAACTTCCAGTGGTGGTGTAGGGGAAGGGAGCACGTCCTGTGAGGCTGTGACTCCTGCGCGTTCCTGGAGCTGCGCCTGGTCCAAGTTCCTGCTGAAGACTTCGGGCTTCTTGCTTCTAGTTGTACCTAGGCACGAGCTTGGGACTCTCATTTGTATCGTTGTTGGCCAGCTAAGTATAAGTTTGCATGGACGGAAGATTATATGTTATCATCTTGTTATTTTAATTTGTTATTAAGTCTGTGAACCATTGATTCCAAGTTGTGTGTGTGCTGTGTGCACGTGACACATGGCCGTGGTGTGTGTGTGTGTGTGTGTGTGTGACACATGACAATGGACACTGTACTAACTTGCAAGCATCCACAACAACACATAAAGTTAAAGTGTAACCACAGCGACAATAGATGACCAATAATTTCAAATCTTAAACCTTATCACTTCGACGACACGATCTTGTCGGTTGTCGTCCCAAAATTTCAGAGTTTTATCTGACCATGACTAGCAATCTGGCACCCAGTAGTAGCAGCAGCAGCTACGGTACAACACATACACGTCGTCATAGCAGCGTTGAAGTAGCCACCAATCAAAAGCAACACAAGCCTACCTGAGCCGGACGGACCCAAACCAATGAACCAATATAACAGCAACACGACAGCTACCTAGCTATGGGGACCAAGTTCTGCAGTCCTTGTAGGAGCATATCTATATTTTTGTATCATTCTAACACCAACCACCCAAAAGATTATCCTGGGCTCGCCGAAGGTGGGGTTGGGCTAAGCTGCTGGTGCAGGCGGCGGGCTCTCAGGCTCCGGCGGTTTAGACGACGACTGCGCCACCTGAGTATGATCTCCATCGTAGAGGACCAGCTGCATGTTGTTCTCCGGGTTGCCATCCGCTGGTGGAGGTGCCAGGAGATGGGTTGCACTGAACCAAGAAACAAAACGTGGGATCAGATGAGAATAATGAGCATGCCTTCAATTGATGTCGAAATACTAGCCCATGTTAGAAGCCAAATGTTTGGAGTGAGCACGAAAATGTGTATATGGTTGGAGCGAGGACATAACACATAAGTGTCACATGCACAACTGTAATATGAACAGCCAATTGTATGGATGCAGCTAAAACACAAATGTGCAGAATCTATGACACATCAACCAAATTGCCAAGTAACTTCGCACCAGAATTCTGGTGCTTACTAGAAAATATAAACATCTAGATGTCAATCTAACCATGCAGCAATAGACACATCCCAAACATGCCAGGAGGTTGCTATATTTCAGGTCCTGAATTTTCAGGCAACAATCTTAGACAACCAACTAGTACAACTAAAAGGACGACTCACATGAGATAATTCATAATTTTTTTATAGTCAAACAATGAAAAACATAGATGTTGCCTAAACAATAACGAAAAAAACAAGCAGCTGAAATATAGGAGAAGTGAAAAGTGAGACTATAAAACATTAAATGTAGGATGCTCAATTTATGTAATATACATTACCTTCTTCCGGTGGGAGAAGGTTAGTTGACCCTATTGGTGTAACACCACTTTGGCTTGTCTGGGAACGCTTCCTAACATAGTTCTCTTGTAGTGGTTTAGGTGACTTGAATGAAAAATGAGATAACTTTACACCTTGTTCGGCATATTCTGGATGATCTTTAAGGTACCTATCCAAGCATGGAGTTCGAAGAATTAGAGAAAAACCCGATCAGACAACTACATGCATGTAAAACTGAACTTGAGCAACAATATGCTTTAAGTGAAGAGACTGAAGAAAGAGTTGACCAAAGGAACTTGACATACTTCTCCACTTGTTTCCTTGATCTCAGTTGTGTTCCTGTGGGGGACCAATAGTACCTGAAAGCATGAATACACTGTTAATATGCACACTACCATATTTATCCAAGATGCTAGTGCTAGAACACCATGTAGCATGATATTAATATCAATATGGGTGGTTGACTACAGTAAACAAACACTAGCTGCAGGTATAAATATATTGAAGGAGAACTGTTTTGTATGATATATTAAACTAAAACATCAAATTTCCCATTTCTTTAAACAATTAGAACTTAGATTTCTTTCTTCATATGTTCATTGCCATGGACTAGGAACTTAGATCATAGGTTAGACGTCAGCCAGAGGAAATACAACAGATAGCACATAAGTATGCAATATGCATACAAGTTCATAAGATCGGACATGTGTAACAGCTACAATGTCATTTGTTAAGAGATACTAAGTGGTCAAACTAGGAAGGATTTAAGGTTCGGAGAGAAAAATGTTACTCACACATCAGCAAATTTGGTGCTTCCTTCACCTCTTATCTTAACAGACCTTTCCCATCCTTGAGGGGTCTGTGCAATGTTAGGTTTATCAATTGCCCAAAGCTTACCGTTGTCCTGAGATACATCTGATGGGTCATCACATGTCACATCAGGCTTCCACTCACGGGCTTTTTCACACACAAAAGGATCCTCTAGAGCTTGCTCTCGAATTTCTTCATACTTCTCTTTTGTTGGAATAAGTCTCCATTTCTGACATTTAGCACATTGAGCAGCATAGACTCCAATTTGCTTTTCCAATGCACGCTTTCGTGGCTTTGATGCTTTTGCTGGTACAACCGAGAGATGGCTTGCACTCTGTTCATCTTGTCCCCTACCACTTTCGTCATTCTTATGGATGACTACTTGCTGCGGTGCATCATCACATTGGTCACTATCTTTATCAGATAATGTTTTCTGTCTCTTCCCAGATGGTGGAGATACAGAGTTCTCAGTGGGACTGGCCATAGAATTTTCTGGTTTTGACTCCATATTCTTTAAGGACCTGTTGAAAGGATAGTAAATAAAATTTAACGCTAGAAGGTAAAAGATGACTTCATATCATAATATAATGACACATAAGCATAATATATTCGGTACAAAGATAGCTCCATATTTCGTGTGTGTGTGTGTGTGTGTGGTACATAGTTGTGGTGTGTGTCCTGTTCCAGTACCCAAAATCTAGGGAATTCTAATGCACAAGTCATTGTTGAGCCTCTTAGAAGTATGATACTATAGCCTACACCTTGGACTAAGCATTTGGATTTGGAGTTTGGAGAAAGCATCCAGAGAAAACAGAATTTACAGAAGGGATACTTTCAAACTGGGATTTCTGAGACAAGCCTAAAATTCTGAAAGATCCCAAAGGTAAACAGATTTAATGTAAGTGGAAAAGTGATCAAATACTTCCTTTTTAGCTATGATACACAATAGTGAACTGAAAAATATAGAAGGGAAACAATACAATAATGGGCATACACAGCAGATCACCTAAAAAAACATTCATTGTAAATCTTGGATTTAATGTACCTAGAATATTAAAAATCAAGTTCTCAAATGTCAAAACTTAGTAGAACAACCATTCCAAGTTGACAACAGAATTGTACATAGCATTTTATAGAAAGGCATTACTAATAAATTCTCTATGGTACGTTAAAAAAAGCATCTGCATAAACACATGGATCAACCAGTATTTTCACACCCTTTTTCGTTTTGGCTGTATATAAGATTAGTTACTGTGATGTATAAATCTCCATCCTGTACAACTAATTGAGGTGGTGTAACATCCTACGATCAGAGAGGTTGATACCAAGATTCGTTAGCCATAGAAGCCAACACCTCCTTAGTAATGACAGGGCCCAACCAATCAGGTTCACCAAAATCCTTTTCTCCAAACAAGGTATTTCTAAACCAAAATGGAAAGTTGTACATCAAGTTCAGTTTGGTGTAGAACAAATTCCAAGCATTTTAACAACTGAACTAAGTAGCACTAACTCAATTACAAAGACTCATTAGCTTCACTCCAGGATATCATTGGCAACAAAAATATTTACGAACATAGTTCCTCATTAGTACACTTAGGGAGTTACCAATTGGACCCTATTACAATAAGGTATCACATAACTTCCTAACATCTCTACCTTCCGAAACCTGAGTTCAAGCTTGTTCAACAAATATACTTAAATTGAGAATTTGGTATGATTTATATTACAGAGATTCATGTAAGCCATCACCTTTATATACTACTACTTTTGTTATAATAAATTGCTCAAATTTGTAATGACGAGATACCTCACTTAATATTGGTAATTAGGTAATTAACAGTTGTTGTTCCTTGATCTGTAAAGGCCATTGCATACACTGCAGTGACGAGATGATATAAAATATAGAGAGAGAATTTGTAGAATAACTCATAATGTACAACATCATTTACAACCTATCATTTGCCTCTGACATTTCTAATTCAGTACTCATTATTGGAGCTCTAGCGCCTTTGAGATTTCTAATTCAGTATTCATTAATGGAGCTCTAGCGCCTTTGAGATTTCTAATTCAGTATTCATTGGAGTTCTGGCATTCAGAATTTATGTAACAATCACTACGGACAAAAGAACGATCCCTCATGCTATAACATACTATAGCCTTGTATCCGGACTCAAAAATGGTATCAGTGGACATTCTGTACAGCTAGAGACATCCGCAGGCTTGTTTAGTTCAGCAGAGGGGCAGCAAAGCTGCGCCAGTTTTCTAGTGTAACATTTGAACTAGAGCTAGTGCAGCAAATACCAAAACCCCTAGGCTATATACAATCTATCATTAGCAGTAGAAACACAGCATTAGGTTGACAAACCTAACTCAACATTCCAACAGCATTGAGTTAATGAGAAATTTATGAAGCTAGCATCTCTTGCTTCTTGCAAGCCTGTGAACCACTTTCTTCATACTTGAACTTGTCTGAACTTAATGTGCTTCAGAGTTCAGACACATAACACATTCTGTCCAGTAGCTATGTTCAAAATGGCTGGGCGAATTTAATGTTTTGACCAAAAACTTTTTATGGGGATTTTTATCTATAATAAAAGGTGACCCCGGAGAGTTTCGCCTCGTCCAAAAAAAATCAGCATTCCAATGCTATAACACATGACTCTAGAATCCAAACAGTACAAGGCTAGTCCAACCAACAACAGACCGTGATTCTCCAACCGTATGTGTTCTCAGGCTTGCAAGACATGAACCGTATGTGTTGTCTACCTCTAATATCCTAAACCGAAATCTAGAATGTCACCAAAATCCAAGGATTTAGGCATGTAAACATGCCAAGCAAAAATCTGTGGCCTTCTGACAGCAACAAGAGAAGCAACTCTCTGATTCCTACTTCTGGAATGTGAAAACAACACAGTCGCCAAATCAAGCATCCATCAGCGCAGACTCTATCTAACATTCGATATCGAGCAAGACTAACACGAAACTCCATCCATCTACAGGAAATCACCGCAAATCCGAAATGCTACCCCAAACGGACAAGTTTTCATTCAGTTTTGTGTGAGCACCGCACACGAAGTGGAATCAGCAACGATCGCACAAAAGAGACAAGGAGGATAGAGTGCATACTTGAAACGCTCCCAGTAGCGGCTACGGGGCGGCCAGATGGGCTGGTCGTCGTCGTCGTCCTCGTGAAGCTCCGGTGGCCGCCGCGGGGAGGTGACCGGGCGAAATGCGGGGGAGACGGCGGTTCGCGGCGGCGTGCCTCGCAGGCGGTGTCGAGCCGCCGGAAGAGCTCAGCTCGGCGGGGGTCGCGTCGAGCCGTGGTGCCGTGCTGCGCGCTGGTGGACGCCGCCGCGCGCCGCCTCGGTTACCTCGACGCGCGCGCGCCGGGCGTTAAATGGAGGGAGAAGCCGACCTCCCCGGCTCCCCCTCTCCTCTCTCCTCTCTCCTCTCTCTCTCTCTCTTCCTCTCTCTCTTTTACACTTGCAACTGTGTGCCGTGTTGACTAGCTGGTGACTGAGAAATTTTGGAAAATTTGGTGAATTTCGGCTGAATTTATAGAGGGGGAGATGGTGTTGGTTTTAGACCTAGCACGGCTCAGAAGGTTCTAGAACCTGTTCACCTACCCTAAAAAATATTCAGAATTTCCTTTTTTTGAATTCAAATTCCAAATGGGCCATTTAACAAAACTTTATTTGTAGAATAGTGCATGTGTTTATATTTTATTATTAAAAACATTGTAAGAAAAATAGTATGAGAGGTGTAATTGTAAAACTTTACCGTAGTCATAAAAAAAGACGCGAAATAGAAAAACATACTACTAGAGGTTGTGAAATGTGGCTTTTACACACGTAGATGGTTGGTTCTTAGTTTAAAACCTCCTAACAAATTAACGATACAACCAAAAACATTGCTTAGCTATCAATAGAACAATAACGGTCATTGGTACGTAAAAAGGCGCGAATAACATCTAAAAATGGCATGAGAGGTGTGATTACAAAATTTTACCCTAGTCATCAAACAAGGGTGCGAACTAGGACACTATGGCGCGAACGAGGAAAGCCGAACTACTAGAGGTTGTGAAACATGGCGTAGATCTATTGGTTCTTAGTTTTAAACCTCCAAACAAATTAACGGTATGACCAATAACATTACTTATTAATTAATAGAACGATAACGGTCTTTGGTGCGAAAGAAGAGCGCGAATAACACTTAAAACTAAAAGTCTTGCGCAACAAATATTTACCTAGACCACGTGTATTTGTTTCTATAAATCGCACACAACGAAGCAATCATTTAGATGGATCGCCGATTTTCATGTGTTTACTTCTAACAAAGCCATATATGTTAAGAATATGAGTATCATATCAAGAGAAATTTTCAACATATCTCATAAATTAATTTCCACATCCATGACCAGTACACTGGTTACTTGAGAAATCTCACTATTGATTTTTTTTCACAAGCCAACGGAAACCGTTTTTTTTATGAAAAAAGGGAAAAATGACCCAACGGTAGTTTAGCCACCAACCGTCCAGCACAGTCGCAGGCTTGCAGCCAAACCTTTATCTCGCTGCCTCATACGCTATGGTTGACGAACTGGCGGGTGCACAAGAAGCATGTTCTGGCGACAGATAGTTTTTTTTATGAAACTCTGGCGTGCACAATTAGTACCTTTGGAAAAATTTCCTTTTTAGTGTTGAAAGAAAAAAAAATGGAATAGTCAAATCTTAGTCTATAGATTGAGGAATCATTGTTCGTGGCCAGACTAAAAAAAATGATGTCTGTCTAATTCTTTTAGGAAGGCGATAAGTAGTAGAAACATGAAAATATTAACCATTGTACTTTGATGTATGCAACTTTGTTAAACACCTCATCTAGTTATGAGAGAAAATGCTTGAGGATTAGAAGTTTACCTAACCAAAGAAAAAAAGGTGAGAGCACAAGCTTGGGCGATATATTAAAAGTGTCAACAAACACAACATCTTGTTGAAAGAAAAGGGAAAAAACACCACTAAAACTTCCCAACCACCGAGTACCACACTAGTTACTAGAGAAGACATTGTAGTCTCATGACAGTATGATCAGAAATAAAAAAAGAATATTATAGCGTGTTCCATGTGGAAAATGGTAGGGATTTTTGGAGAAATTAATGCAAAAAACAGAATTGTCTGTGAGAGAATTATGAAATAATTTCATAAAAAAATTGTGAAAACAAAAAATTATACACAAAATATATAAGTAAACAGAGGAAGGGATTGATAAAAAAACAGAAGGTCTTAAGTTAGGGGAATAGCCATTATTAACCAACCAACATAGCCACAGCCAGAAGAGGCAAGCACTTATCTCGTTACCAGAAAACACCATGTGCTCAGTAAGCATGGTTTGGCGATAACAATCAAAGTTGGCTATTGGCGAATAGTTGTACCCAGGAGATAGGATATCTATCTACAGTTCATTTGAAAGAAAAAAGATCCTCTTAATAATGGAGTAGCCATGATAATTTGGCAACCAACCAACCTAGCCACAGCCAGATGAGACAAGCATTTATCTCGTTGCCAGTAAGCATGGTTTGACGATAACAATCAAAGTTGGCTATTGGAGAACAGTTATACCCAGGAGTCAGGATATCTATCTACAATTCATTTAAAAGAAAAAAGATCCTCTTAATAATGGAGTAGCCATGATAATTTGGCAATACTACTTTCTCCGTTCTAAATTATAATTCGTTTTTTTTTCATCCATTTTATTATGTATGTAGACATATTTTGGCATATTCGCTTGGTCATTTTGGTGGCTGATAAGCTGGCTAATGTTGTTTTTTGTTGTTTTTCTAGAAAAACACTGTTTCGGTGGTTGATAAGCCAAACGAACAGGACGATTATTATATCTAAAAGAATACCAAAATAGATGTACCAAAAAAATTAAAGTGACTTATAATTTGAAGTGGAGGCAGTACAAAATATGTTATTTCTATTTTTCCTAAGCTAAAGCACGTTGCAGAGGTGTTCTAGCTATCAACCTATAAATATGGTGGACTACTAAGACTAGATCTTAACACTCTAACAGGGATAACGGTCTTACCATGCCACATCAGGGTGAAGCTCTCGTGAAAGAGAGAAGCCAAAAAGACGTGGCTTGCAAGATACCAGTAGTTTTTATTTTTTTTATAAGGGAAACAAAGTTCGAGCCTCTGTTATTCGAAAATGGTACACAGCTGAACGTCACATTATAAGAAAAAAACCATAAAGCAAACACGCACAATCTAGCAGAAAAACAAAGTTTGGCTGAGCTAGTGAGCTTGACGTCAGCAAGACAACTAATATAGAGGCCAAGAGAGATGATGAGATAGAACTGATGATTTTTTTTATGTTTTTTTTTCTTATGCACAAGACCATGTGGCTTGTCATGCGTTTTTAGCATTGGTACTTCAATAGAGGTTTAGGAGTATGTGACATCTTCTCTCACTTGAGACTACCAATACCGTATATGTAAGCGTGCTCTAATAAATAAAGATAGTCTTTGACCATAAATAAATTCCCGTTCAACCGTGTTGTCCACACGTCACCCAATGTAGCCAGCACTGGTCAACTACCGTTGCCAGTGTTGTTCGTCGGAATTTAATAATCCTCTAGCTACGGCTCATCCATCCAACAACGTTCACACGGAAGTGTTCGGGACTGTAGTTATTCCCTCCATCTCAAATTACACGATTTAACTATTCGGTAATGTTCATCCACTTGTTCCTGTAGCTGATACACGACAGTGTTCGAGACTGTAGATATTTCCTTCATCTCAAATTATAAGTTATTTAAGAATCTTGAAGAGTTAAAATATCTCAAATTTTATCAAACTTATACGGTAATATATATTAACATTTATGATGTCAACTAAGTATCATTTGATTCTTGATCAATATATTTTTATACTATATCTATTTGATATCATAAGTCTTTACAATTTCCTCAATAATTTTGGTTTAACTTAAGATGCTTTGCCTCTTTAAGATTTTTGGAATGACCTATAATTTATAACGGAGGAGGAAGTAACTTTTTTTCTCCCACAGAAATTTTCTCGGGCGCCAAAAAAAGCAGCACAACGTAGCGAGCCCACTCTCGTGTGTTTTAAGAGGTTTGGATACTCTATTTTATGTCCATCTGATTTGACACGTGTTCCTCTCTCTAGCATTTTGTTTGTTGCGCGTGAGTAAATTCAAGCTTTGTTATGGTTAAGAGGTGTGTTTACATCTACATGTTCCTCGTCGGTGATCAGACTTTGAGAGCCTAGACTAGAGGCCATGTGAAGCATTGAATGTTGACCTTTTCATACATGTGAATGTTGATCTTTTCATGCATGAAAATTGCAGTCATGATATGTCTATAGGTACGCTGATTGTTTACTCTACACGGCGCCAGATTCTATAGGGAGAAGTTTGCCATATTTTATTTTATTTTATTAAACTATATTTTGCTATTTCTGTTTAGAGGTAAGTTTTGTATTTAGTTGGTATAAATTGATTATTCATAAATAATAATAGTCTAATTATTTGGATATTTATCTATTTTTTGTATATTTTATTTTGTTTCCTTTAAATCTTCTGGTTTGTTTTTCATAGGAATAATCTTGATTTTTTGTTTTGTTTATTTGATATTTTTTCATTGTTTTTATAAGTTTTATTTGATCCATTTGATCAAGATCCTATGATCATGACAACCGATTGCTTATTGTTACAAAATTGTGTGTTTATTGTTGTTATAGCACTGCTTACAATAGTATATGATATTGGATATTTGTGCATGACCCAATAACCAAGTATATGAGGCTTAAGAAACACTATCGGCCGCTACATATATAGACACACCCCTAAAAGATGTTTGTGTCAAACCCAACAACCAAGTGTTAGACGGTCAAGAAACACTATCAACCTCTACATTTGTGCATGATCCAACAACCAAGTATGTAAGGTTCAAGAAATACTATCGACCGCTACATATATAGACACACCTCAAAAGATGTTTGTGTCTAGCCCAATAACTAAGTTTCAGACGGTCAAAAAACATTATCTCAACCTCTATATATACACATCCCAAAAGAAAACATTGTTCATATGATATTTTAAAATAAAATTACTCTTAGCATTGTTCATGATATTAACTATTTATTATTTTTCTATTTTATTCATTGTTTTTTTTCTCTTTTCTATGTAGTTTTTCCCTCTTCCAGAAATCGGCGTAGGGGCAGCGCGTCCGCTGTGCTAGTAGGGTGCCTATGCAAGGTATAATCGTTTTCTTCGCTTCAACAAAACAATTTGCATGAGTCGTATCGATCGTTTAGTACGTGATAGGTAATTAGTTTGTCTTTTGTGCTCTATTGGAGAGAACTTAAAATTGACAGGGCTGAATGAAGACCTTAAAGCTTGTTAGGCTTAATCTGAAAGGATTGAAGAGAATTGGGGTTTTTTTGGTTTGAGGATAAAACCCATAAACCTGGAGAGGTTGGGCCTAAAGATTACGAGCCAACACCCTCCAAAACCCCACCACCGTGCCTTTCTAGCAAAATCGGACATGTTCGGCTGGTAGGTGATCATCTATTTTCACGTGCTCGTGCCTGTGGAGCCTGTTGGACATCTAGCAGCGGCCAAGCAAAACCAGCTAAAAACATCAACATTTATCTAAAGCCTTTGATTTCTAGTGTCTTTGCACTTGATACACTAGGGCTAAAGAAGAGTGCCCTATTGGCCCCCGCTAAGGAGCATCACGATCTTCATCCGTCTGTTCGTCTGATCGTTTTGCGGGATAATGTATTTGATTATTTTGTTATGAGAGAAAAACATTGTATTATTGATAAGTCAAACAAACAAACTGATCATTTTTTTTGTTGCAGTTAGGGCAACTTCCCAAAAACAATACCAGAGCTATAAGTATTGTAATAATATTTTCTGGACTACTGGCAAACTATCGAGACTCAGCCTTGTTCATGAGCACCAATTCAGCATAACTTTACACTGAACCAACAGTGTTTTTATCTCATTTTTTTAGATAATGGATATATTTCATACCCGGCTTCATCTACCAACAGTTAGAATCAGGCCAAATTATTACAACAGAGAAAACTAAAATAAAGGAACTGGCGGAGGGGAAAACATATCCCAACAAGGAACTCTAGTAGTCTTACGCGACAAATAATTTGCTCTATGATGTCGACTCCACAAGAGTATGACCACCAACGTCAAGGCAATGTCGCCACACACGTCTCTCAGACCTAATAAGGGTGCTGAAAGATCGTTGGACACCGACCACCTTGAAGACACTGGATGTTGTATTCTGGCAACAGTACGAAGCACGTGGTGTATATGGAGAGGAGTCACCAACTCGTTGTCGGCACCAAAGCCGAGCACCCAAGGAATCTTCCAAGTGCGACGTCTCCAACGAGAAAATGACATCCGCAAACGCCATCATCGCCCCGCAAGAAAATTGGACATGAGTTTTCACCCGGGAAGATCCGCAAGAAAGACGACGCCTCCAGCAAGGAAAGTGGCGCCCACGGGCGTCACTGATGTCGAAACATGGTAGTACCGTCATTGCCCACCAATTGTCGAACTGTTACGCCACTGATTGCCGCCTTCGTCTTGATCTGGCCATCATCATACACGCCTAGGTCGGCTGCCACCCTTGCACGAGTAAGGCCGCCGATGCCCAGACACCCGACGGCTCTTGCTCCGCCAAATCCGCCTTCGGCGGCGGCGCGGCGAATCGCCGATCGCGCGGAGGCCGGTCCGATTTTTGCAGATTCCACCAGATCAGGTCGCGAAGGGCCAAATCAGACGAGCTGCAACCGGGTCCGCTGCCCACGCAGGCGAGCGCCATCGCCGGCCGCCTAGCTTCGCCCCTCCTCCGTCGCGCCAGAGACAGGGCCTGCCCCGGTTGGTAGTAAGCGGATCCGACCGTGGGAGGCCGGGATCCGGTGGCCTTGCGGCCCAGCCGCCCCAGCTCGTCAGAGACGACGATGGGGAGGGGGGAGGTTGAGGACGGGCCGCAGCCGCCGCGCACGACCGCCCCAACTCGCCGGAGATGGAGATGAGGAGGGGGGAGGTTGAGAACGAGCCGCAACCGCCGCACACCGACGGGCGACGACGGCGGCGCGGAGGTTCGCCCCCGAGTCACCCGTTCGGGGGAGGTCCGTCGCGCAAGAGGAGGCCCCGCCATCCCGGCGAGCCGCGCTGGCCTTGCCGTCGGCCTGCTCCGGCGGCGGCGCAGAGGACGAGGGGAAGGAGGGCGGGGGGGGGGGGGGGGGGCGCCGCCCGAGTAGCCCACGGGGACCGACGCGGGGGCCGTCGTTCTTCGTTTACTACGTAGTACTAGGTTAATTAGTTAACAAATCAATATAAGCAAAATTTCAGCTTTCAGCGAAACGAACAGAACCTATAGTGAGAATATGCTAGATACTAATAGCCATTCATGATTTTAAATTGAGAAATCACAACACACTCAAAACAGGACTGTCACGCATAGGTCCTCCTAAATGAGGCCTATAATAGGACACGACCATAGTCACCGTCACAACTTGTCTAGAGTAGGGTCAGTTTTTCACCTGGATTTTCGATGGTTGGGTAAGGTTGGATGTGGTGACATTGCTCCTCCGATCAAGATGGAGAACAACACCCAAAGACGTTGTCAGCGTTGTCGATAGCATGGCCTGTTCGGCTGCACAACGATTGCATCTACAATGTCCAGCAAGCTGCAGCCACGGCCCGCCGCAGAGTCCACGAAGAGTGTCCTATTCCACGGCCATGGCTACACGTTGAGACAATAGCACTCAAAGTTTGGATACGACGAAGGGTGTCCTATACATACATACCACTACTGAATGCTAAGGCAGGTCACGCCTGTTGTCTCTGGAGCAATGCAACAAGGGAGAAAATAGAATAGGTCAGCATACTGAGGACAGTGAGGAGGAGGATCGCTCGGCTCTACCGTCTTGGATTTTCCGACAGCATACTCAGGCGATGGCAAGCCGTCAGTTCGGCACTTGTTCCAGGATGGTCACCGCTGCAGTGCTGCTTGTGCTGTTGTGCACTACTATCTTTTTCTGCTCTCCTCTGCAGTAGAATTTTACATTTTACAAAAGTCGATTTGATTTCACAAGAAATGTGCAGAACTTGGGGAAAAAAATCCCGTAAAGCATCAGTCAAGCGGGCAGAGAGAAACAGAAACGAGAAGATCGTGATCATGATCATGATTTGTGCTAGCGACATTCAGGCATCGTCATTGCTGGATTTGACTTGAGTCTGCCCAATAGTAGTAACATCATCATCATCAACTCGATCTACCCTACCCAAAAAAGAGCACAGAATCGTCGAACGCAACAATAACAGAGCACCCGTGCGATTTCTTAACGAAAAAACACCAACACGCCCCCACCCACTCCACTCCTGAATCATCACCAAAATCTGGAGGCTTCCCATGCCATCGGCAATGGCGCCAGGTCTCATTCCCGGCTGGAATCACTCGACACGTGGCTGCTATACAACCTCGATCTGCACTCCTGTCTCTACTGCCGCTACATACTCCGGCAACACACACCAGTACTACCACACACGCCGTTCACCAGCTCACCACGACCACGTCACCGGGCTCACCTACGCCGCAACGGGCGCCGGCGCCGCCCAGCAGTGCTGCGGCCACCGGTACACCAACCCCTCGCCAGCCGCGGTGCCATAGTACGCCTGGGTGGCCTGGCCTTGTCCCTGGCCGGTGCCGGTCCAGGACCGGCCTTCCTGCCCCTCAACGTCCATCGCAGCCGCGCCGTCCTCGCCGTCCGCCACCTCCTCCGTCGCAGCCGCCGACGTCGGCGCCACCCACGGCACGACGGCCAGGGCGAGGTCGGCCTCAGAGCCCCGTTCCAGCGCGGCGCCGGCGAGTAGCTCCCGCACCGTCCTGCTGTCCGCCTCCCGGAGTATGACGCGGATCCAGTCCTCGCGCAGGGCGAGGCGCGGCGCGTCGATCCGGTGGCTGCTGCTGCTACCTCCGTTTCCGTACACCACCACTGCCCTCTCGTCGCCGTCGCGAACGGCGCCAGGCAAAGGAGACGCCGCCGCGTCGCCCTCGCCCATCGCGACGTCGTCATGCTCCCACGTCGCCGTCACGGCGCCGCCCACCGCGGCCTGGCCGTCGGGACACGCGAGGCGCCGCATCTTGGTGGCGTGGCAGGAGAGCGAGAACCCGGATGACCGGTCGCCGGCGTCGAAGAGGGCCGGCTCGTGGACGCCCTTCCTCTTCAGCGACAGGCCGTGGAACTCCTCCGTGAGCACCACCATCTCCGATCCGTCGCACTCACTCACGCACGCAGCTGCCTGCCTCTGTCCGTCGTCGCTGGCGGCAGCGCTCCTCCTCTGCTCTCCGCTTCGCTTCTCGTGGCTTCTTTTCTTGCGTGCTCCAGATTGCTGTGGTGGTCGTGCAACGTATGGCGGGAGAGAGATATATGGAGAGGAGCGCCAAGTGTGGAGAAGCTTCGATTGGAGAGCTCTGGAAGTGTCTCGAACCCCAAATTTCGCTGACAGTGACAGCGTGTCCACTACTAATCCACTCTCTCTCTCCCCTCAAAGTACGAAAATACCCTCACGTGGACCGCACCATAGGTCCCATGGGACCATGGCTGTACAGAAATGGGCTAGTATCGTCATTTGTTCCTTTTAGAGGCTCTCCCTCGCTCGAGAGGGCCGAGGCTTCGTCTACGACACGCATCAACGAATGTGGCCCAAATGTTTATGCGAACGAATATGGCGGGCCTATTCGTTTAGCTGGGCCGAACGGGAAGTCAGTCTCGTGCGGGTAGGAGGCGAGTCGTTATGGGGGACGATGCTGGAGTGCTAGTGCGGCGGGGAAAATAGCACCACATCGCTAACCGAAGGACAAGGGGAAGGAGAGGCTGCCTACATAATGAGGGCAAGGTCTAGCTGTTGAAGGCACGCAGCTGCGTGGTGAGCACAAAGCGAACTATTCTTTCGCCTTTTACTAAAGAATACCGTGTGAACGCCACAATAAGCAGCGTACGCTAATTTTTGGAGGGTGCCTTATCTTTGATGAGGTGCCCAACAAATTAATTCAGATATTATTTCAATACAAGATTTAAATCGAGTTTCTAAAAATTTAAATTCTAATTTTTTCTGATGTTGCTTTTGAGCTCACTGCTTAATCAAACGTTTTGGTCTGAAACAAATTAACATTAATAGCTCGTACCACATGGGACTGAAACACTGAAAATTAGCTCATACTACATGGACTGAAACACTGAAATTAGCACGGTTCATACCTACAGCGTGCCATGTCACTGAAACACTGAACATCTGCAATAAATCACGCAGAAGTACAGAACAGCACGCACAATGGGGGTAGTACTCTCTGCAAAAACCGAGAGCAAGTCACTGTTACCAACCAGTCACTCTACGGCTGGGCTGACGGAGGGAGACCGAAGAAGTCGAGCGTCTCCGGCGTGAGATCATCGAAGCGCACGCCCTGGTGCACCGCCGACCCGAACTGCACGTCGTAATCCTCGTCCATGCCGAAGAACGGGGTCGGCGGCACCACCTCCAGCGGCTCCGGGCAGAAGGCCTCGTCGTCGTCGGGGTCGACGAACACCAGCGGGTCCACCCCGGAGGCCGCCGGGCTCCCATCGCCGTCGCCGTCGTTGCACGAGAGCGGACGAGTGGCCGCCGTCGGGGTGGTGGCACCGGACGAACCGAGCTCTGATGCGCTGTCGTAGTAGTGCGTGGGGAGCGCGACGGCGAGAGCCTCCACCGTGGTGTTGCTGCTCTGGCCGTTGGTGTGGAGCTGCTGTGGCTTTGTCTCCTCGAAGGAGATCATGTCCTGGTACGGGCTCTGACAGAGAAGAAACTGCAATGCAGCAAGGTTTCAGACTTTCAGTCGTTAGAGGTGAGACATGAGAAACATGAACAGAACAGTTTTCAGAAAAAACTGATACAGTAGTAGATGTTGATCAAAGGAAACATGAAGAAAACATTTTTGTTTTGAGAAAATCATATATATTAGAATAAACTTGTGTTAAAGACATATGCTCGTTGGCTACAGTGCTAGTTCAGAAAAAAAAAATCAATGGTTGCGTCAGAACTGCATTGATGAAAAACCAATCAGATACTGCAGTGCATTTCTGCAACTCCACTTCAGAACAATCAGATTTCAGAGAGACAAAGGAAACATGCAACGCGCAAGGTTTCATCAGACTTTCAATTGTCAGATGTGTCATGATCAAGACTTGAGAAACATGAAACACAACATTTCTTTTTTCTTCAGAAGAAAATGATGCTACATGCTCATCTAAGAAAACGTGGACATAACATTTTTTCAGAGAATGGCACTAGATACTGATCAAAGGAAACATGAACATAACATTTTTTTTTCAGAAATCGATACTAGAATAAATTTGTGTGAAAGACAACTGCTTGTTGGCTACAGTATTGTCTAGTTCAGAAGAAGCCATTTGTTTCAGAAATGCAATGCTGCAAAAATCAATCAGACACGTGGTACAAGTCTGCTACTCCACTTCAGAACAATCAGAACTCCTGAATAACTGAATTCAGAGACAAACAGATAACGCAGTGCAAGCAGTAGTCAGTAATCACAGTCACCTTGTGAGTGGGCGAGGCACGGGCGTAGGAGGACGAAGCGCCGCCGCCGCCGCAACTCTGCCTGCCGCTGCCACTGCCTCCGGGCCTCCGGCGAGGCGCCGGCGCACGCAGGAGCCTCGCCAGCCGCTTCTGCCGCGTGCTCCAGAAGTTCTTGACGTCGTTGTCCGTGCGGCCGGACAGGTACGTGGCGATCTTGGCCCACTTGTTGCCGAACTGCGCCTGTAAGTCGATCACCACGCGCTCTTCCTCCGCCGAGAACTTGCAGCCCCTTCACACAGGAACGAAACTCGTCAGTTCTTCATCAGTGTTTTGCCGAAGATGTTCAGAAACAGTTGGTGCACAACAAGCAGAACCGTGAACAATAGGCAATGCAGGAGTTTATTCAGTGACAGAAGAAGAACGAAGAACAGCGGCGGCGGGCGTAACCGACGTACGTATATGCTTCTCGGGTGTGGAAAGAAAAGCGAAGAAATTCGGAAGCAGGATGAGCAAAGCATGCGTGGATTACTTCTTGATGTCCGGGCGAAGCTTGTTGACCCAGCGGAGACGGCAGGACTTGCCGGTGCGTGGGAGAAGGCCTTTGGATCGAATGGAGCTCCACTCCCGTGGCCCGTTCTCGACGACGTGCCGTCGCAGCACCTCGTCCTCCTCCTCCGTCCACGGGCCCTTCCTCACCCACGCCGATAACTGGCCGCCACCACCGCCGCCGGGCTTCATCGTCCTCGATCGCTCGCCGCCAGCCACCACCGCCGTTCGGAAGAGCAGAGCAGAGCAGGAGCACGAACGCGACGCGCCCACGCTCTCCCGGCAATATAGGTAGTAGTGGGAAATGATCTCGTGTTGGACAGGAGGAGTACGTGGCTTCGTGGGCCCGCAGGCTGCCTGCCTGTCTTCGTATCAGCCGTTGGATTTCGATCAGAGCGTCGCTTTGAACTCGCAGGCAGAATGCCGCCGGTTCCACTCTTCTCTTGCCCTTGCCCGTGTGCAGCACCCTCGGGACACTGTAACTGCTCCTTTTCAAACGCAATCCAGTTGGAAGAAATTCAAATTCAGGGGGAAATTGTCCTTACAGGATTGGATGGATGAACTGTATGGTTTTAGCATTTCCATAAATCTGATTTAAATAAAACAAAAATTCCATTATAAATTCACACAATAAAACCGTGTCAACGCTAAATACACTACCGTACATTTGCACAGGCACCAATGCATCACTGCAATATAATACCAAAAAAAAAAAACATTACGTGTCAATGGAAGGCGTAAACTACTACTGCTGGTCGCAGCGGACGAGGCGGCCGCGTTTGCTGCAGAGCCCCTGGTCGCCGGCGGTGGCCTGGACGACCATGCCGTAGCTATACCGGAGCGGCATCCTTCCAAGCAGGCGGTGGAACTCGGTGATGCAGCGCCCTCTCTTCTCCCAGTGGCCCAGCCCACCGGTGGCGCTGAGCCCCACGTCCCTGACCCCGCCTCGATGCCCATGCGCGCCGGCGGCGTCGTTCCTGGGGTCGCCCCAGTCCCGGACGCCGCCGCCGGCGTCCACGAGCACGGGCCCGGATCCGGACGCCTCGGCGGCGACGAAGTTCATGAGAATGTCCTCGCAGTTGCGCTCCCGGTCCACCACGGCGCGCGCGGCGGCTAGCTCCGGCGAGCACGAGTAAACGCGCAGGAGGTCGGTCCCGAGGACCATCAGCTTCGTCAGTACCATGGAGTACCGCCCTGTTTGCGCCGCCGTGTACGCCCACCTCCCTCGGGCCAGGTCCAGGTGGTGCGACCGCGGGAAGAAGCCGACCAGTGGCCCCGCTGCCGAGCGCCGGCGCTCGTCCTGCTGCTGCTGCTGCCAGGTGGCGAAGGCGAAGGACAGCGCGGCAGCGTCAGGGAGCACGTCGTCGTCGGCCACGGCCACGGCGGCGGTGCGCACGTCGGAGGGTCGAGGGAGGAAGCGTGAGTTGAGGGACCACGTGGCGGCGCGGCGGACCGTGACGCTCGGCGGGAACCCGGTCCCGCCGTTGCTGGTACGGCTGCGAAGGAGGAGGAGGCGGTGGTCCGGCGTGGAAGGGTTGCACCAGAGCACGACTACGGTTAGGACCAGCGGGTGCGCCGCGTAGGCGCCCGCGATGGCGCGGAGCAGCGGCAGGCGAGGCTCTGAGTAGCCCGTCAGGATCACCGTCAGGCGGTCCGCACGGAGCCTGGCCGTGTCCGTGCGGTTCGCCGCCGCGGCGCAGGCGGCGTACTCCTCGTCCTCGATGATGGCGGCGACGGCAAGATCTACGAGGAGGAGGAGGAGGAGGAGCTGGTACGAGCGCGGCGGCATGGACGGACGTTGGATGGCGAGATCCGCTGCAAGCTTGGGCCTGTTGCTTTGCTTGTTGACTCTCCAAGCGGGGCCGGCCTCGCAGGGACGGACAAGTACCGGAGCCGGATCCGGTGTGGGCCCAGGGCCACGCTGAAGTTGACCCGTCGACTGTGTATGAGGGAGCACGTGTGGCGCGACGCCGCCCGCGACGGTGTTCGAGGTCATGCCTACTACGACGTCAGTCTCGTCGACGAGTACAACCTTCCCGTCGTCGCCGTCCGGCACGGCATGCTGCTGCAGGTGGAGTGCGGCGGCGGCACGATGGCGTGCCGGAGCGCGGGCGAGGCGTTCGGGCATGCAGGACCACAACTGCTCGCGTAGGCGACGCCGATGGCGTGCCGCCCGATCGACGGCCTACTCGTCCGTCGGCGTGCCCGCTGGCGCGCGTACAGATCCAGCACCTTCTTCACCTGCCACAGTGCTGCCAGCTGCCCAGCTACACCATCGCCTTCTGCCTCCCTCCCTCCGTTTATGCAGAAGATTATTATGGAAAATAAAACACACTGTTCATCATTTGTTCCGTGACAAAAAAAATGTTTCTGCATTGTTTTTGTCACTTTTGTGTGGTGGATTCATAGATTTTTATATTTTTTTCTCCCGTCAAGTCTGGTGAATGTCCATTTAATTAGGGCCTGTTTTGCACAACTAGCGAAACTGTTTTTTTTAGAAAATAACTTTATAAACAACTCTCTAGGTGAATCTGAACTATTTTGAAAAAAATACTTGCTAAAACAGCTTCACCAACAAATTCATGTATGCATGTGAGAGAGAAAGGGAGGAGAGAGTTGTCATGAGCTACTCATTTCAGTTTTATCCCACTTGATACCTTTGTGAGAGGGAAAAAAACAGTTTCATTGATGCAACTGTTTTGAAAAGAGGTGTTTGATAAAAAAAACAATTCACAACAACTTTATGAAACCGCTGTGAGCTATACCAAACATGCGCTTAATTTGCTGCTGATGTTGATCGATTATGAGAGAGCAGTCCCTGAAGAAATCGTGGCTAGCATGCATCACACGATTCATTCAGGTTCGTTCCTTGTATATCATCGGTGAAGTGTCAACAAGCATTATTGTACTAGTGATCTACTGCTAGTATATCAAAGGGTCTAATAACATTGATGATTGTATATCATGGTGTTCCTTCTTTTTTTACTCGGTTTTAAGTAGTTTTTCCGTATATCAGAATTACTTAGTTTTTTCTCATTGATTTTCCAAAGATTTATAACGATGCATGGATGAACAGTGAAAAGTCTACAAGGAGCTAATTGATCCAGGAATGTTCAAAGTTATTATCAATTAGGGATTATCCTAAATGGTGTCTTTTCACTGTATATTGTAATGGATGCAAGTGAGATTATCCGCGAGCACACATATAGGTTTAATTTTTGCGGATACCGCTACAACCCGTAAAAATTAAATCTATAAGCGAACTCGCGGACAAGCCCGCTTACATCCCTCGTAGACCATGTATATATACACCCAATGCAGACAATCATTCGCATACTCGTTTTGTCTTGCTCTATACTTCTAACAAAAAAACCAAGGTTAACGAAAGCTTTGAATGAAAGTTGAGTTAACGAATGTTTGAGATTGCTCCACGAACTCTGCTCTACAAACTCTACTGTAGAGTAGCTCTAAAAAAAACTAGAGTTTGTGGAATACCTCTTTAGGTGCTCTCATAACTCGACCTTTTTTCTAGAGCTGCATGCGTGAAGCTAAAATTGTTTGGCTAAAAAACGTGGAGCATAGCTGAAAAACGTTGAGCATAGCTGAAAAACGTGGAGCGGAGCAGTCCCAAACAACCCTTTAAATCACAAAATTAAAACAAAAGCAAAGATAAAATTGTAATTGCACTATACATAGGGGCAGAAATACCAAATTCTCAAGATTTTAAAGAGTGAGAAGGAGATACCATAGACTGAGGAAGAAAATAAATAAGGAAGAAAGAGCACGACTGCACGAGTCAATTAAAAGTAAGAAGCTTATCAGTTATCAGTTTTATTAATATTAAATAAATATAAATATTAATAATATTGTTTTATAAGTTTAAACTAATTTGAAATAATTGACTGAAGCCGGAATTGGACTCTTTTTTGAAAGGAGGAGTACACGTATTCGTTGGTTGGAATAATAAAAGATTTGCCATAACGCATAGTGTAAAGTAGGGAAGAAGAACATCACCAGGCGGAAACGATAAAGACTTCCGAGACAAGACGCCATCGCCGACGCCTCCCCAACGATGAACGTGTGGATCGCCAGAAGGTCTTCTTTGCCTGGTGATTATCTAAAAATTCTATTTTTTTTTTCCTTCGCCGAGGGTTAATCGATTTCGCATCAATAGTTTGGATCTGAACTAGATCCGAATCTGGTGCAGCGGCATGTCGTCGTCGAAGTACCAGAGTCGGCCAAAGGTCTTGGCGGTGCGCTTCGGCAAGCGCCGCCGAGCAGCCTCGGCTGCGTGCAGCAGCCAAACGCGCCGGCGACGGAGGGTCGTCACTGATTCCGACGCCGGCATCAGCAGGGAGGACGCGTCGTCCTCGTGGGCGTCCCTGCCCGAGGATCTGGTGGACGTGATCGCCTGGCGGGTTCTAGCGGTGGACTTGCGAGACTACGTCCGGCTCCGCGCCGTGTGCGCGCACTGGCGCTCCAGCACGGCGTGCCCGCGCGGCCGTGTCATCGTCGACCGGCGCTTCCACCGCGGCGGTGGATGATGTTTCCCGAGGGCCACGGGCTGTGCCCGGGCCACGGAAAGCTGCGCGGCTTCGTCCGCTTCTTCAACCTCTCGACGGGCGCCTTCGTCCGCGTCCACCTCCCGCTCTTCAGGGATCACTGCGCCCTCGACTCCATCGACGGCCTCCTGCTGCTGCAGCGAGACCACGACACCGTCGCCCGCCTCCTCAACCCCTTCACCGGCGACATCCTTGACTTCCCACCTCTGGAGACCCTCCTACCGTACGTGGGCACGTTGCTGCAGCAGAAATGCAAGTGGACCTATATCAGACATGTCACTGCATCCTCCATCAACGTGAGCGTGGATGGAGTCGTCTCGCTCATGATCTTTGGGGGAGGCGGTTGGTCCAAGATAGCCTTTTTTACCTCGAGGGAACAGCGATGGAGAGTTTCAAGCTACTTCGTGGAACATTACTTCAGTCCACTCTCGTTCCAAGGCAAGATATATGTGTTGAGTTGTTCTGGCATTTCCGCGAAACCAGATATCCTAGAGATCGGCCCCCCACAGCTACAGCTACTACAAGAAGAAGGGATGGAGGAACCCTGGATGCCACCACCAAGGTCTATTGCCAAATGTCCACTTCCATATAGTTCAGACGCCGGGACCAATCACCACTATCCGGCAGAATGCGGCACAGAGATTCTGGTGGTCAGTATGTGTCACCATTATAAGAAAATTTTAGTTCACAGAGTAGCTGACCTTATGCTGGGAAAGGTTGCCCCAGTGACAAGCCTTGGTGGCAATGCCCTCTTCATTGACAGGAATAAGCTGTATGTCAGTTCGAAGGCGTTTCCTACCATTGTGGATGACACCATTGTCTTTTACTGTGGTAATAAAGGTTATCTCGCTCAATATCACCTCAACAGTGGCAGAACATTGCCGGCGACAAATACATCTAGTTGAGAAGATCGTGGGCCAAGTCCTTGTAGCATCATTAGCCATATCTACACATGTTGCTATCGCGAAAAATGGTTGTTTTCCATTCCATCATTGTCCTTGCTAATAATTACTGTTCCTTTCCCTGGAACATTTTGTGCTCCATGGTAAGCTAGCTCATTATCGTTTCCCCCCTCTCTGCCTATAGGAACAAGGGACAGATAGCGTTTCGCGGGGGAAACCTCATGTGGCGGGTGAAGAGAAAGTGGCGAATCGGGGTAAGTCTTGCCTCTGATGCACTGATCCTGTTCTAGTGTCTGCATTTTTTTGTTTGTCTACATTTACTGATTATCCCCTAAAGGCATACTACGGCCGTATGATTAATTTATATGGCGTTTTTCTAGTATTAAAGTGACCTTGTTTGCAGTCTCAGAATAATAGGGTGGCTATTTCTTTCCCTTTTAATGAGATATATATGGTATCCAGGATGTAATGCCATTAGATATGCACACATTTCATGATTGGGTTCTGCAAATCTTTATAAGAAGCTGCAGATGTCTGTATTTTCTACTAGAGTGGTGATTGGTTATTTTCTCAGGAAATACTGGAACAAGCTCTATGTATTATTTTACAAGGATTGATATAATGCACAGGATGCATTATTATTATATATGTCACACTGTTTATCTGTAGTGCCTTTTGGGATAGAAAGAAATATCCAGTGAGGACAATAAGATTTTTCCAGATAGACTTTGTATTTGCACTTAATTGAACATATATGAACTATTAGTTGCACCCATCTGTGGATGCAGGGTTTAAATTATTGCATAACTGGTAGTATAGAGCTGCAGCAACATTGATATGAAACTACAAAACAATATCATCAGATAATCCTTCTGCCTGAGCATAGAGACAGTCTATGTTCAGAGCACACTCTATCTTCTAAGATACCATGCTAAGCATTGCAGCAGCACTAGTTTATTATTATTTTTTATTTATGATTGCAAACATTATCCCTATCACAATCATTGTGACTTTTTACCATGCAAGATTTTGGCTCGTTGGAACTGAACTTAATTAGCAAAGATATCCTGATTGTCTTTTTTCCCCATAAACTGTAATCGGTATTTGCGTCTCGGCTTCGCAAGCCGTTTACATATGGCGGGAAAATTTCCCTCCGTGCACGGACAAAACTAGCATGATTAGCATCCTCCGTGCCGTTTACATTTCTTTATTTTACCAAAAGTGGAAAGCCCGTGCCGTTTACATTTATTTTTACCAAAAGTGGAAAGGCCGTGCGATAGGCTTAAATTACGGACGGCCGTAAGTTAGCTGCTCCAAACGTTGTCTAGATTTCGGCATCTCAACAACTAATTTTACTGTGCACAGACCAGACCGGATTATTTATGGAAACAAATGAAAATAATACCGATATACCTTTTCCTAGGAACGCAACATGCAACATACCATGCATGACGTAAATAAAAAATGACAAGTTCCTGGTAAGTAAATATTATTAATTAATTCTCAAGTGCATGCTACCAGACAGTAATCCACAAATCAAGCCCATCATTACGCTGATTGAATGGATACAGCAAGAACAAGCGGCATCACGAGATGCATGCAAACTATTAGACGTAATTAAATTGGACAGCATGCATGGCATAACCGAACAACAAATGGTAGTAAAATATGCAAAACCTTGTATGAATTATTACTATCGTAGGGCTCGCCGGAATATAAATCAAGTGATGCCTCCGACTGTCGGAGTGTTGAATATAATTCAGCATCCAAGCTGCTAAATAGTGCAGTCCTATATATATATATATATAGAGGATTAGAGACTGTTTATGAAATTTTCTATGTTACCCTGTACGGCATCAGCATGTAACCTGTAGTTCCACAAATGAAATAGCAAATTAGTTTTTCTTCTTATCCTACTCACGTGGCATGCGAAACATTTATTAAACTATTTATATTACACCGAATCAGCTGCCCACCCGGCCAGCTGAACTATTGCAAACTCATTAGAAATTATTACAAACATGATGTTCAAAATAGATTTTGCAAATTAACGGAAAGGAGATCGACTCTAGTCTAAGAAAGGTTTTGGAACTTTATCCGATCCTTTGATGAAAGAAACGAAATTTTTGTACTCCCTCCGTCTCAAATTATAAAACGTTCCAAAAATCTTGAAGAGTCAAAGCATCTCAAGTTTAAGCAATAATTATAAAGAAAATTATAAAAATTTATGATATTAAATAGACATGTTACGAAAATATAATTAATAACGAATCTAATAATACTTAGTTGACATCATAAATGTTATTATATTGACATATAACTTTGGTCAAAGTTGAGATAGTTTGACTCTCAGATTCTTGGAATGTCTTATAATTTGGAACGGAGGGAGGGAGTATAATTTATGGCTTAGTTACTGAGGTGTGTGGCTGTCGCGTGAAGTCATGGCGTCAGAGACTGTTAGGCTTCCTTCCACTTGCACTCGCTGTCGCTGGTTTATTATCCAAAAAAGGAGAAGGAGCGGTGGGGAGCTCCTGTCCTGCGGGATGGCGCAGTGGAGCAGCAGCGTGGCCGCGAGCCTGGACCCTTCCGGGTGGATTGGGCTTGGGCCATGCCGCTGCAGCTCGCCGCCGCTGGCGCTGCCGTGGCGCAGGCGTGCGACGACGAACGCCTGCAGGATCGTCGGCTGCGCGTCCGTGCCACGGGAGCTCGACACGGCCGCGGAGGCGCTGCCACCGCCGGTGGTCACCGAGGTTAGTGATCGATCGATCTCAGCACCCTTCTTTCTAGTTCTAGATGCTGCTGGCGCTGCTCGGGCCGGCCATACGTACGTAGAAGCTGCTGCTGCTGAATTGCTGATGGGCTGATGGCTGATGCTTTCGAAACGTTCTACTGCGTACCTAGCTTACCTGTGTGTCGTGTCGTGTCGTGAATTGTTGTTCCAAGGAGGAAGAAGAAGAAGAAGAAGAAGGTGTAGCCGCAGCGTGTGAAGAGTGCGAGGGCATGGGGTGGATGCTCTGCGAGTTCTGCAAGGGGAAGAAGAACAACGTCAAGTCGGAGGGCACCCGGGTGTACCGCCGTTGCCCAACCTGCAAGGCGGTCAGTCAGTAACGAACTCAGCTCTCCATCTCTCGCTGGCGGAATCATCTTTCTGAATTATTCTGATGAACATTAAATTCTTCATCGTACGCATGAAATGAATGCAGGCGGGCTTCATGCTGTGCCCAAGATGCAGGGTGTACAAGTGCATCACATTCCCTGAGACCAATGAATCGTGAGCGTATCAATATCATGGTGATCATGTCTGCAGAAGAAATCTGTGTGAATTATTATTATTATTATTATATTCTGACCATGTTTAAAGGACAAATATGATCTTCTGATCATGTTCACAGGAGAAATATGTGTACCTATCAATTTTAACTTCACATAGACGCTTGCTCTTCTTATAGATTGGTTCTAACAAGATCCTCTTTTTCCTATCTTTTTTTTTTTTTGAGAAACACCAATGGGGTGAGCGTCCAACACTCCAACCTAAATGATTTGTCATGATCCCGGCCAGCCGGTGATGGGATGATAATGAACACCAAAATAAGTTAAGAGGGCCAGTAATGTCATTTAGTTCTTTCATAGCTCTGGAAACTTCAAGGTTTCCTGTATGTCCCAATGTTCGAATTTCAGTCTCCAAAAGGTCACCTGCCAAATACACCCTGAATCTTCCTCGAGGCACTCCGTTGAGAGTAGACAACAACAACGCAAATGCGTGTAGCGATATATATGCTACGCTTACCATCTCAATAACATGAAACAATTGAATTATTTTTCTTCCACAAATAATGATGTACACTGAACAACCACTAAATAATTGAACTATACACATTAACGTACAGGATATGACAACGAGCATGCCAAGTTGCAAAGCGACTAATAAACCTTGCTTTTCATTTGTCGGCCAACCCTTGATATATAGGCATTATGTAAATAGGTTCATGGCAACTACAATAGCTAAAATATCTGCTTGAGGATAAAAGAGTTGCCTAACTAAATACAAAACGCCACCGGCATAATAATTTAACATTGAGATAAAGTTGTAGAGGAAGCAACAGCAGGCACCACCACCGCCCCACCAATCCACCATGGTACAGAAGCTGCTTATGCCTAGCATGACACGAGTAGAAAAGCATGTGTCAAATCAGTGGTTAGACCAACTGAATCAATTTGATCAAATGTAATAGTACAAAGCATATTTTTTTTCGATAAAGGATATTCAATATCCGGCCTCTATATCCGGGTATGTACACAACCAACAAATACAAAAAAAGATAGAAAACAAAAGAGAGAAAAGTCATAGTCTTATACAAGACCAGGACAATTACAACAAACCAATAAATGTTTCTACCCTCTATTTGATCGACGAGAGGGTGTCCTTGGCTTGCTCTTGACGCCGCGGCTGAGTCCCAAATGCCGCAGTGCAGGCATGACTAGAAGCAGGTGTGCTTGTGTTGATGCCTTCAAGAAGGTAAATGACGTCCGCAGACGTCATCATCAACGAAAGGAAGAGGGAACTTCAGTGACGCCTCCAAGGGGGAAAATGACGTTGATTGCGTCATCGTCACCGGCCCAGCACCGCCAGGCAGGGTTTTCACCCGTATTCCAATATCCTGCAAGGAACATCCAAGCCAAACCTACATACGAAGAAGCCGGAGATGATCGGCAGCAGAAAAACAGGGGACGACGATGTCCTTTGATGTTGACGTCGGAGCCGATTTACGGGCCGCCTGGGAGCGACGTGATCTGTGGAAAGGGCGGATTGGACGGCTTGTCAAGATGGCCGGTGCCAACACTGCCATCCTCATCCGGTGCCCGGGGGTCCAAATCGACCCCCAAGCCGCTGCCTGGGGAAAGTCCCCGACCCGAGGCAAACGCCCGCCCGAGTCCGCATCGTCGGAGCACCACCCGCACCGAGAAGGGGCAGCACGGGGCAGCAGCCGGCGGATCCAGGCCTGAGATACCCAGATCGGCTCGCCGCCGCCAGACCCCTTCACCGGTGTAGGTACGCCGGCCGCCAGCCGTCCATCCATCAATCGGTGGATAGAACGGTGTCGCGGTCCGTGTCGCCTAGCCCACATGGGCGCGTGCCAGATCGGCCACCACCCGAGCACCCGAGCAGGTCGCCACCTCGCAGCACCGACGGACGAATCGCAGATCCGGTGGAGGAGGACCGGATCGGTCACGCCTCCTCCCGATGGCCGCCGGCCCCGCCGCCGCCCTAGACCTTCCGTCGGTCGATCCGGACGCGGAAGGGCCAGGTCCTGGCGCGGAAGGAACGGATCCAGTCGAGGAAGGGTCGGATCGGCCGCGCCTCTCTCCAGGGACCACCGGTACCGGAGAAGAAGGGGGATGGAGGAGGCACGGAGATGCACAGGAGGCCTAGGGAGGCGCGGACAGGGAACCTTTTGGGGCCCGCCGCTGGCCGCCGCCGCCGCGCGCAGGGAGGCGGCGACGGCGGCCAAAGAGGACGCGCGGAGGGCGGCTCCGGGCAGGCGGGTGCCCCCGAGTCGCCCGTCGGGGGCGACGCGAGGGAAGCATATGCACCAATGAAGTTTTGAGATACCTAAGATTAATTCTAAATATGAAAAGGTACAAAAGGAGTGGTCTAGATGTGAAATCAGTATGACCATTTTGCTTGCTCTGCTGGACAATTGACAAACTATAGCATCTCTAATGAACAATACTACAACTTCCTTGTACAACTTCAGGAAACAACATGTTGAGTCAGTTTGACTCACAATGTAATAATTTGCAAAATACATATATACATCCTAGGAAACATATCTTCGCTAATTAAGTTCAGTTCCAACAGGACAAAGTCTTGCATGATAAAAAGCCACTATGATTGTAATAGGGAAAATCTTTGCAATCGTAAATAAAAACAAAAATAAATTTAAACTAGTGCTAGTTTTTGTTGCAACCCTTAGCAAGGTATCTAAGAAGTCCCCATGCTCAGGCAGAAGGAAGGATGTCTGAACTACGAGTTGTGCAATAATAATTTTAAATGCAGCATCCACAAATTGGTGAGACGGTCGACTAATAGTTCATATGTTCAATTAAGTGCAAATACAAAATGTATATGAAAAATGATCTTATTTTCCACACTAGATATTCCTTTCCTATCACCAAAACCACTACAGATAGATAATGTGACATAACAATGCATCCTTGGCATTATATCAATCCTTGTAAAATAATACACACAGAACTTGTTCCAGTATTTCCTGAGAAAATAACCAATCACCACTCTAGTAGAAAACACAGACATTTGCAGCTTCTTATAAAGATTTGCAGACCCCAATCATGAAATGTGTGCATATCTAATGGCATTGCATCCAGGGATAGCAATAGCCACTCTATTGATCTGAGACCGCAAACAACGTCACTTTAATACTAGAAAAACGCCCTATAAATTAATCAGATGGGCGTAGTAGACTGCCTTTAGAGGATAATCAGTAAATAAATGTAGACAAACAAAAAAGTGCAGACACTAGAACAGGATCATTGCTTCAGAGGAAAGACTTACCCCCCTTCGCCACTTTCTCTTCACCCGCCACATGCTGTTTCCCCCTCGAAACGCTATTTGTCCCTTGTTCCTATAGGCAGAGAGGAGAACGATAATGAGCTTACCATGGAGCACAAAATGTTCCATGGAAAGGAACAGTAATTATTATTATTAGCAAGGACAATGATGGAATGGAAAAACGAAACACAGGCCATACTGACCATTTTTCGAGGTAGCAACATGTGTAGATATGGCTAATGATGCTACAAGGACTTGGCCCACGATCTTCTGGTCTAGATGTATTTGTCGCCGGCAAAGTTCTGCCACTGCTGAGGTGATATTGAGCGAGATAATTTTTGTGACCATTGTAAAAGACAATGGTGTCATCCATAATGGTAGGAAATGCCTTAGAACTGACATACAGCTTCTTCCTGTCAATGAAGAGGGCATTGCCACCAAGGCTTGTCACTGGGGCAACCCTTCCCAGCATAAGGTCAGCTACTCTGTGGACTAAGATTTTGTTATAATCGTTGCTCATACTAACCACCATCATCTCTGTGCCGCATTCTGCCAGACATTGGTGATTGGGTGTCCCGAACTCGTCTGAACTATATCGAAGTGGACATTTGGCAAGCCACCTTGGTGGTGGCATCCATGGTTCCTCCTCCATCCCTTCTTGTTGTTGTAGCTGTGGGGGGCCGATCTCCATGATATCTGGTTTCGCGAAACTGTCATTACAACTCAACACATACATCTTGCCTTGGAACGAGAGTAGACTGAAGTGTTGTTGCACGAAATAGCTTAAAACTCTCCATCGCTGTTCCCTGTTGGTAGCAAAGGCTATCTTGTTCCAACCGGATCCCCCAAAAATCATGAGCGAGACGACTCCATCCGCGCTCCCGTTGATGGAGGTAGCACTGACATGTCTGATATAGATCCACTGGCTTCGGCGCGGCACACGTATGGTAGGAGGGTCTCGAGAGGCGGGAAGTCAAGGATGTCGCCGGTGAAGGGGTTGAGGAGACGGGCGACGGTGTCGTGGTCCCGCTGCAGGAGGAGGAGGCCGTCGATGGAGTCGAGGACGCAGTGGTCCTTGAAGAGCGGGAGGTGGACGCGGACGAAGGCGCCCGTCGAGAGGTTGAAGAAGCGGACGAAGCCGCGCAGCTTTCCGTGGCCCGGGTACAGCCCGTGGCCCTCGGGCAGCATCATCCACCGCCGCGGGTGGAAGCGTTGGTCGACGATGCCGCGGCCGCGCGGGCACGCCGTGCTGGAGCGCCAGTGCGCGCACACGGCGCGGAGCCGGACGTAGTCATGCAAGTCCACCGCCAGAACCCGCCAGGCGATCACGTCCACCAGATCATTGGGCAGGGATGCCCACGAGGACGACGCGTCCTCCCTGCTGATGGTGGCGTCGGAATCAGTGACGACCCTCGGTCGCCGGCGCGTTTGGCTGCTGCACGCAGCCCAGGCTGCTCGTCGGCGCTTGCCGAATCGCACAGCCAACACCTTTGGCCGACTCTGGTACCTCGACGACGACATGCCGCTACACGCCTACACCAGATTCGTATATGATTCAGATCCAAACTAGGAGTAGTATTGAAGTATTGATGCGAAATCGATTAACCCTCGGCGTTGGAAAAAAATAATATTCCAGGTATCACCAGGCAGTATTGGTTAGAGCATCTACAAGAGTTTCTTAAATATTTTTCCTAAAAACTCTAAGTTTTCCAACTCCGGATATTAGATGATGAAAAAAAAGTCATCTCCAAGAGTTCCTAATATTGCCCTAGTAAAAAATCAAATCTAGATCTACTTGTGTGTTTTTTCGTTATTTTTTTGGCAGGTAATTTTCCTGCTTGCCTTCCACATGCCGCCGCCGCCTCAGTTCCATGGGAATCCACGGCCGGCGAGCAGGCAAGCACGGCCGGACATAATTAAGGAGTCTTGCCTGCTCACAACCAGAGGCCGGCCAGCAGGCCAGCACGGCCGGACACAAGCAGTCTTGCCGGCACACAGCCATAGTCACGGCCAGGAGGCATGCATCGCCAGGCACAAGCCTTGCCCGCACACGACGGCGAGAAGAACGGAAAGGATAGGCGTGCTCTCGACGCGCGTAACTTTACGCGGATGTGAGGTTTTTTCACAGAGTCCCAAAATATTAGGAGATTCGATTAGGAGTTGTTGGAGAGAATTTTTTTCTTATCTTTCTAAAAAACTAATATTAGGAGGAGGTTTAGGGAACTCTTGGAGATGCTCTTACGGCCGCTCGTTTTCGAGGTAACATGTTTTTATTATTTATTTGTTTATTTTAAATAAGGAAACCACACTCTTTATTTATTATTCATGGAGTTCATGTTCAATTTTTTTTTTGACTTAGGACAATTTCAAAAATCTATTTTTTTAAAGATAGAGGGAGTATCTCACACCTAGAGCTTAGCCGAGTAGGCACAGGCTATCAAGCACTTGTGCAAGATCGGGTTCCACACTTGCTTAATGCTTAATCATGTCAATCATTCTACGCTACATGCTACTATGTCAATAACCTAAGAACGGCTCCGATACTCCTCCAAAAATTATACGAATTTTAAAACACATTATTATTAATTGGGAGCGGCTAAATTACGGCCGGCTGTGCGTTAGGCCGCGCGCACGGCCGTCTTCTACCTCACCTCTCCCACTCCTCTCCAACCTTCTTCCTCCTCGCCGGCGCGCTCCTCCTCCCGCTCGCCCCCGACGGCGCCCACTGCCCTGCCGCGACGAGCTAGGGTTTCGTCGCAGCACGCCCGCGGCGCCACCTTCTTCCCCTCCCCGCCACCGCCGCCGCCGCCATGGCCGGAGCTCCCCCGCCCCGACTTGGCACGGCCACCATCCACCGCTGTCATAGCCCCTCAACCGCCCGCCGACATCCCCACCGCCTGACCTGCCTTCCTCCCTAAACCTCCTTCCTTCTAAGCCTGCCGGAACCCTAACCCGGAGGAGGAGGAAGGCCAACCTTGCCAGATCCGGGATGGCCCGGGCCGGATCTGCCATGGCTAGGGCTACATCTACCGGATCCACCATAGCTGACTAAGGCGGTTGTGGGGAACAGGCACGTGGATGCATGGGGCGGCGGTGGGGAACGGACACGGGGAGGCGGTGGGGCACGATCTCGCCGGAGGAGGTCACCGGAGGTGGGAAGGAGGTCACCGGCCGCCGCGGGCATGAGAGAGAGGGATGGAGATGGAGGTAGAAGACGACATCCCACACGCCGTGCGTGCATGCGTGGAAAGGCGGAGGCCGTGCGGTCTCTTTTTATTACGGCCGTCCGTAGTAAAGTCATTACCTTATTAATTAATGACCTAAGAACAACCCCAGTTGCTTCCAATCATTCAGAACCAGCCTAACGAGCAATGCTTTCCCAGCTCGAGTTCGACCAACATACTCCTACGAGTCCCATCCACATCCACCCGCTTTAGCTACACATACACATAACCACCAACAACAGAGCAATCCAACCATTTCCCATTGCATTGCAAGTTACAGCCTAGAGAACTACTACTCCTGTATACTCTTTAATATATTCTATTCTCTTCTTTTAGACATCATCAGGGCGCAATACAAGGATGACAGAAGAGTAGCTGAGCATTGGGTAGAGGTTGGAGTTGAGGAAATGAGAGAATTGGTAGATAGTGACAGCACGATCCGGTAGACCGTCAGTGAGGAAGTCATACGGTGCTTCCTTGCCCGTGTCCACCACCGGCTCCCATCGGAACCCAGGGCACTCTGGAAGCCCGACGACCACTGCCAGGTGGCTGGTGTTGAAGGCCACATAGATCTCGCCTTTGATTTCATCCTTCTGCAACGACAGGTATATGATAAATCATTTGTATTGTTTTTAGACATCTCTATGATCTACTTAATGGTACAAAAACAGATTTTGTAATGACTATGGTGATGCTGGTGGAAAGTGTTATGTCGGTACCATGGTGAAGGCAACAAATCGGCTTGCCTCCGACCAGTCAGGCTTCCCAGGCTGATGACCGTGCCATTGCAACTGTTCTGAAGTCGGAAAGTCCTCAAGGCCAAGAGATTCGCATTCCCTGTATTACACATCAAAAGAACACGAATATGCAATATGAGCAACATATTCTACAAAGTGTTGCCATTTAGTGAACAGATGCACAGACAAACTATTCAGTGGGAAGAGTATTTACTTGCGGAATTTGGTCATGAGGCGGCAGAATCTATACAAGTCGGAGGATTGTTCTTTCTTCTTATCCCAACGGAAGTAATTGACCTGCACAACAACAAAAAAAGATGGAGGATTACAAGAATATCAAGGAAATCAATTAAAATAATATAAGAATATATGATGCCATTCCACTGACATAATGGTCATGGCAGTATGTATTGTTGTTCCCTCCCTTTGTATGACCATATTCATCGCCCATGTAGAACATTGGAACTCCCTAAAAATTTAGAAAATGAAAAAAATCGACAAGGTCATACTAAATCAGTACAAAAAAATTAGAGACGTGACCTCAGCTCCACTTTCACCTTACCACTATATTAGAATGCAGGAAAAAAAAAACTGAAACCTTGTCAGATAAATGATGTAGACGATAATCTTTCTGTTCAAATAACTATGTTTCCCATGTACAAAGACTAGTTGGATATTCAATGCGGCATGGAATAATCTTTTGGAAAACACAGTTCCTCGCATAACCTAGTAAGTAGTAACCCTAAGCAAATGACTAAACTCAAGGACTGAACCAATGATGCATATTCCAGCATACCATTGATTGCAAATGCAATCTTGAGTTCTACTCTGAAAATACAGGGACCTGAAAGCAAGACCCAAAAAAACTTAAAAAATCAGACACTCATTTTTACCTGGGAAACCATAAGACAAACAAAGAAATTGCGCATTTGCCTCTTCCTTAATCTTTGGACTTTCAAACTTGCAAATTCTCCTTCCTGCATTGTTCAAATGAAACTGTAAAGTGTGCTGCACTATAGAGATGATTCTATATATGCTAGCAACATAAATTTAGCTGGAATTGCACGTGTACAAACTATATGTGGTATCTGGTATGCGACACCAGTTTGGTACCCATGACTAGAAAACCACCACAAGACGATTTGACAGACATTTGATTAACATAAACAAGTTACAAGAGACAAAAGCATGAGATTTCGAATTACCTCCCCACAATTCCAGCTAAGGTTATGATTTTCCCCATCTCTGTTGTCCTCGCCATTTGATAAGTTGTACTTTTTATTGTATGTGACCAAATCAGCCAGTGTAAATCCATCATGTGCACATACAAAGTTGACACTGTGCCAAGGCTTCCTCCCCCCTGCCTGATAAAAAAAAAGCAGGCACTTACCAATACCACACTATTATCTGTAGACAAACACTAAACCGCCTAATTGCATACAATACATGCAATACTTCCAAAAAGGTTGAAAATTAAAGGAAACTTGTAGTAACAAAGCAAAGTTTCAGTTGATTATTAATGTTTTCCATTAAGTATACATGAATATAGTATATAGTATTTATTCATGCCGCTTCTTCTCATCCAGAAAAATACAAATATATAGGTAGGAGTTTTCCATGGCTTGCAAAGGTCCATTACACACCCAAAACAAAGGAATGCAGTCCTTCACTTGCAGATTGGGTCCTAAAGGTTATACTACTACATAGAATGTGAAACTTGTGTTAAACTTCTAGACTGAAATATATATACTATTGTCATATTATGTTATTTTTGTTTACATGTATCACCACCCAGTTCTTTCAAAAAGTTTCTGTCAGGTCATGCAGCACATTGCTCATTGCTGGGTATTTATGCTACATACCTGGTATAACTGTGGACTTCCGCATAGGCATTCAGCAAAAGCACCAGCAAATCCATCTGTGCCTTTGATGAACTGCCGCACAGTATCGCGATACTGAGAAAACAACAAAACAACTAAACGAGTTGGCACTTTAGTGAAATAACTATAGAGAAGGAATAAATTTTGAAGATGTTGGTTAACTGAAGGTTATAAAATTATCAAAACTTCATCAGCATCATGCCCTGATAAAGACCAAAGATGCACTTACCTAATGTTGTCAGTGAGGTTATTGATTGAAATGTGCACCTCAGCCATCATCCTTGTGTTTATACTTTTAAAATTATTTTCATCATAGATTAGAGTCCAACAAATGCAGAGTTGTTTGAGTTTTCTGGCCAACTGGGCTTCTCTGCTCAACCCAGATAAAAATGGCTGGGCTCTGAAGTCCTAAGTGTCGGCCTTTCTGAACCCAGCTTCTCTAGAGTAAAAAACAGAATTATGAGATCCAAGCATCCGAGGCTTAGGTTCCTTGGAGCCAACTTCTTAAGGGCTTGAAAACTGGAACTGGAACTTGCCCAAAACAGCCCTCAAAGTCTGTTTGATAGTTGGGCCTCTGGTTCCATCCATAGTTCCATACAGTATCCAATCACCAGACTAAATTACTGATTTGCCTCTAGAAGAAACAAACATTAGACTTTAAATAGTTTTATATCACTGCAACATTCCATGGGTAGCCTAGAAGCACTCCTCTATTAAATGTCTGTTCAAACTTACATTCAGTGTTTGACAAGGCTCCATTTATTATTTAGCAAGTACCAAGTAGCAAAGAGACTTTCAAGTCACTGAAAGTATAAAGTTCTAACCTTTCCATTCCACTCTGACCAAATGTTCCAGTGAGGAAATTGACCTACTTGATAGAGGCCTCCTGCATCCCATGCTTCAGCAATGAGCTATAATTGCAATGGAGGAAGTAGTGAGAACAAGAACCAAGAAACTATAATACATTGAGACTGTCAATTATTATATATACTATTCTGCATATTTAACAGCCAATCCGGTTCATATATTACCCAAAAGCATCAGGCAGGAGGTAACTGTGATTAGCAAGTGTACACGTATTCAAAACCACAAAATGGGTTTGAATCTTCAGTGAGTGCAGATAATAAAACATAAAAAATATAACAGCTACCTTGACATCTCCAAGAATTGGGTCATTGCTAATCATGTCAATAAGTGGCGGGGCAACAAGAGGTGTCCCTGTTGTAATCATGTCACCTTCCATTGGACTTCCATACACATTAACTGGATCCCATAGACTAGTAAAGGAAAGGTTAGCTTAAGAAAAGTCTAAAAGACAAAATACGGAGCAAATCAGAATAGCATTTTACCTGCATCCTCTGGTCATTATAGATGCAAGGTCAAAACGAAAACCATCAACATGCATTTCTGTTACCCAGTATCTGTAACATCAAACTCAGTTAATAGTGCATAAACAATTTCTCTTCACAAATATATAGCTTAAACACCTATAATCAGTGACAAAACATCAATTAAAGATAACTATTTATCTATTCAGATCCAAAAATCAGTGAGACAACTTGTTTCTCTGTTTTGTTGAAATACAAGAAATTCAAAATGCTTATATATTCAGACAGCAAAGCATCAGCGTTGCTATCTATCCCTCAAAAATTTGCATCATCCAATGGAACGACAAGCAGCAGAAGGAAATTAGGAGCAATTTAATAAAGTTATATACAGGTTTGTACCTCAAACAATCCACTATAAATTCACGAACTACAGGATGATTACAATTGAAGGTATTTCCACAGCCAGAATAATTATAAAACTCTCCCTGCACAAATAAATGCTCTTCAAATAGCTTGTTATATAGGCGTGGATCTATGATAGGAATACACAACAAAATTATACTTTGTGGACCAGGAAAGAAAAAGTACAATATGAACAACATATCTCACCTTAGGTGCAAGCATGTAGTATGTACTATTATCTATCCCCCTAAAGGATAATATTGGGCCTTTCTCATTACCTTCAGCTGTATGATTGAAAACAACATCCATGATCACCTAACAATGACATACTTCATGTCAGAAATGATATGAAAAAGGGAAGCTGCTATTCATTAGCATTAAGCCAATAACTTAAATCAGCTTGGTTACCTCAATTCCCCGTTTGTGGGCCTCCCTCACAAAAGTTTTAAATTCATTTATGGC
The DNA here is from genome assembly GCA_022036555.1 of Microstegium vimineum. Taxonomy (NCBI): domain Eukaryota; kingdom Viridiplantae; phylum Streptophyta; class Magnoliopsida; order Poales; family Poaceae; genus Microstegium; species Microstegium vimineum. Next base: position 44,664,573 of record CM039135.1, read on the forward strand.
ATCACGTCCAGAGTTTCTTGTGCCACTTGATGAATATCTTGCCATTGGTGAGAAAAAATTTATTGTGGAATATCCCCAGAAGTTCATCCTGGCAGAAGGATGAGTAATATGAAACAATGTCAGAATATAAGCCAGTCGTGATCATGCTATAAGAGCAAGGCACAAGATTAGAGACCACACTGGAAATGGGGGGAAATAGCATGGAAAATAGAACTGAAAAGGTCATATATGATCATGCTGAATGAAACAAAAATATATCAGTTCCAGATTCCTATAAAACTAATGGCATCTATATACTGTAATCCAAGTCCACATACTTGGAAGAGGAACTGAAGTACTCTAGCTCATTGAACTCATGGCAAGGCATTAACTCTATACAATTGATTCCAAGTTCCTGCAAAGGGAGTTTATGCAGGTAAAACAAAAAGTTTAGTCATATAAACACATCCCAAAAAGTCTAAAATTGGCAGTACTGAGCTGACGAGTTTACTGAGGAAATACAGTTAAGTAATATAGATGTTCAATCAATTCAGCAATATATACAGCAAAGTAAAATCTGTGTTTATGCCTATGAAGTAGTAGACATAGAGCAACATTACTTGGCAGAAATGCAAAACCTAAACAAATGCATGGGGACACTTTCTCAGGTTTATAAATTATAACTAGTTTATTCACAACAGTACCTTTAGATGGTCAAGCTTCGACACAGCACCAATGTAAGTTCCAGGATGTTTCGCCTTGCTTGAATCGTGTTTTGTGAATCCACGCAAATGCATCTCATATATGACAAGGTCTTTCTGATGATACTTGAGGGGTAGGTCGCCTTGCCAATTAAACTGCAAATGCAGCAAACCCTTATCATTATGAAATGAAATAACAAAGACAACAAGAAGACGCAGTAAATGTAATTTCACTTCATTTTTACTTGCGACAAGAAACTAAGTAACACAAACAATGATCCTAACCAAGATTTGATAGCTCTGGTGCCTGTAGTCAGTTCATTGGAATTTTCACACTCATCAATGACCAAATATATGCTTTGATTTCTTTTATTGTTTATGAATCATGACAGGGTCAAATACGGAAAAATAAAACTGGAAGAGAAGGAAACAGGCATGAAAGAAAACTGGAAACTAGTGTGAGAGTAGTTCTGGCTTACCGTACTATTCGGAAGAGGGATCATACCAGCCATTTGAGGCCAGAAATTATCACCAGGCGCAGGCACACCATATTGACCTCGGCTTACCACTGCCTAGAGAAAACAACAAGAAGAAGAAAAACTAAAACGTGAGCAAGCACCCGACAATCAGTTTCTGAGTGTATCACAACTCACACCTCGTCACCTTAGCGTACGGATCCACGACGACGTTGGACACATCATAGTACTGGCCACGCTCAGGTGCAAACACGCCATCGAACCTGTAGCCGTAGAGCATGTCATGCAGCTGGTCCCCATGGATGAACACGTGCCACACGTTTCCCGTGCGGTTGAACAGGGGATCAAGGGCCACCTCTTCAGTCACCGTGTCCTGCATCATATTACCAATAATATACAGAGCTCAATTCGTTTCAGCATCGGACGGACACGGAGTAGTAAGCTATGAAACCGACACAGAAGGATTTTTCCTTTCATTCAAATTCAAAACGATATACCCAAAAAAAAAAAGGATCGTAGCACGCGTTGCAAAAATTGCCTTGAGCAGAGACCAGAGAGTGGGGGGAAGCTCACCGCCTTTAGGTCGTCAGGGGCGAAGAGGCACAGCGACGCGGCGGAGGCCCCGCTGGAGTAGACGGCGAAGTTGATCCCGCCGTGGAGCGCGGTGGCACCCAGCGGTGCGGGCATTCCCGCGAGCACCCTGCACGCGCCGCCCAGCGCGTACCTCTCCTCCACCACCACCTCGGCGTCGTCGTCCTCCTCCTCCGTCTGCACCGCCGCGGCCACGGGCCGTACCGCAGCGGCGGCGCGGAAAACCAGCCGCCCCCGCCCCGCTCCCGCGCTCCCCGCCCCATTGGGCCGGCCCCACACGCCTGCGCGCCACCGACCCGTGGGCACGGCTAGCAGCGGGTGCGGCGACGAGACGCAGGGGAGCTGCGTCATGGTGGGGAGAGGAGGAGGGAGGCCAGTTGGCTGGGCCGATCAAGTGCGTCGGAGTGGGAAGGGGAGTGAGGAGTGTGACGAGACGAGGCGGAGGGGGAGGGGGCTCGTCTCGTCTCCCGTGCGAGAGGAGGGGGTCCGGCCGTCCGGGTCACGCACGCCGCGTGCCTGCGCGCGCCCCGCTCGCTGACGCTGACACTGACAGAGAGGGACCGGAGGCTCTCGGATCGGGGAGTGCGTGCGTGCGTGCGTTTGTTCCCAGCCGGAAGCGTCGGCGTCCGGCCACCGTCCATCCGGCCCGTGTCGTTAGCGGGAAGCTGGGCCCTATGGAAATGGGCTTTTTTTGGTTGGAACCGGCTCCTCTAACTTAGTTGCTTCTACGTACAAGGACATAGAACGCCAGATGCCGTCCATTGCTGATCCAGCGGCAGGGAGTAAACAGCGCAGTAAGCTTGCTGCGGCCCGGTTAGCAGAGACAAGATGGCCGCCGCCGACTGCTACTCGGAGAACAGAAAAAGAGATATTTATTTCTATGCTCCTATAAAAATGCATCTTTTTTATATATCCTTTTTTATGGTCTTAAAATAAAAAAAATCTTTTATGGTCTTCTGTCGCTTTGTTCGGCCGATACATAAGTCAACTAATTCCGGTTGATTGAATAGTATTATGTGAAAGGGAATAAGGTAAAACAAGTTGGAAGCGGTTCAAAGGATACGTTGTTGACGGTGTTAAGTGTTGGATAAAATTATCATTTTATCCCTAGAAAAAAAAATATTTCAGTAGAAAATCTCGGATAAGAATGATTTTATATGAAAATTGTAGGTTGTAGATCTCTTCGTGAGCTACAATTTTCATATAAAATCGTTCTTATCTGAGATCATATGGAATAGATTTTTTCTAATGAAATCTTTTTTCTAGGGGTAAAATGGTAATTTTATCAAACACTTAACACCGTCAACAACGTATCTGTTCGCTTGAACTATGTTTAGCTTATTTCAGCTTGTTTTAGCTTGTTCCTTTCACATAATACTATTCAACAGCCGGAATTAGTTAACTTTTGTACTAGCCGAACATAGCCATAAATTGGACAGAAGACCATAGAAGATTTTTTTTGTTTTAAGACCACACAAATAAGTTTGATTCGATTTGTTGAAAATATGTGTAACATTTGGATCTTCAAATAAATTTATTAAAAAAACTAGATTCAAAGATATTTTCAGTGATACTAATTATATATTATAATCAAAGATGTTTTTTGGAAGCGAAAATGTTATTCTTTTTAGGATAGAGTGAGTATATAAAAAAGTTGTAATTTTATAGGACCCTAGAACTAAATATCTCTTTTTATTTTCTCGGAATAGCAGCAGTTGGAGGCGGCCATCTTGTCGATGTTGTGGCTGCTTCGTGCGCTGTTTGCTCCCTGCCGCAGGATTAGTAATGGACGGCATCTGAAGTTCTATGTCCCTGAACGTAGAAGCAACTAAAGTTAGAAGGAGCCGATTCCCTTTTTTGTGGGGTCTCGTACCGGCAAACAAGATCTATTTTGTTGCTTTTCCGGCACTATTACGTTTTCATTGATACTCTACTCTCATCAAAATAAAAAAAAGATGAGTATATGTATCTTATGATCGTATGTCTATCTATAATCTTAAAAAAAAATCAATAAGGGTAGTCGATTATGTCTAAAACGAAAACGAAAAAGAAAAAGAAAAAAACAAATATACATTTCTATTTTCACTGAAATATCCCTTTCACAAACGATAAACATATTTAGTGAGAGAAACGTCATATAAAGGAGGCCGATGCAAGTAGGCCACCGTGGAATTTGTAAGTAGAGTGCCAAATTGAAAGGGCCTGGTGGAAAGGGACAAGGGGGTGCAGGACGTACTGCCGGTCTTTTAAGTGAACCGGACCGGATTAAACTCTGATTCGATCTTTTAGCGGACCGCTGGTCCGGTCCGGTCCTAGTAACTAGGCTCCGGAGTCGACACGCACGCCTGCATTCATCCGGTGCCGTCCGGGGCTGGCTGGCTGGCTCCAAAGTGGGGCAACAAAACAAAAAACGTGAGCGCTCGGCGAAACATCGACAAGCACGCAGCACGGTGACTGGTGAGGTGGTCACCATGAGGAGTTGAGGACGACGAAACGTGCGGGCTTTTTCCGTGTGGAATTGAAATGGAATGGAAAAGGCAAAAGAAAAAGAAAAAGAAAAAGAAAAGACAACTTGGATTTTGGTCTGCTGTTTCATGTACGGGCCTAGTATCATCTCTTGTGTTCGTTCGAGATGGGCCTCGTCTCGTTGACTTAAATTTATCAGCCATGGTACTTAATCCATTCCAAATTATAGTTCGTTTGACTTTTTTAATCCTAAGTTTGACTACTCGTCTTATTCAATTTTTTTTACAAAATATTATTTCTTTTGGTATGACTTAATTATCTATGCTATAAAAAAGCGAAGGAATTGGAAAATAAGTGTCACCTAAAAATTTTATACTCACTTGATGTCTCCACCCTCAGATGTCTTTCGATTTAAAATCTAACGCTTGATATCAATTTGACATATGGGTCCGACATAAACGATACATGCTTACACGTACTTACACAGTGTTTCCTCCTTCATCACCTTACATCTTAATTTTTTTACACCCACAAAAATTATAGCCACCTCCATCGTCTACGTCCAAAATATGTTATTTAATCTTTTATTTATACGACAAATAGTAAATCAATCTACGCATCACCTCCTCCCCGGCTCCGGCTCCGGCTCCGACATCTTCGGCCTCTTCCAGTCCGTCCCGGACGCGCGCACCCGGTACAAGCAGCTCCTTGCCTACGCCGCGCGCCTGCCGCCCAAGGACCCAGCGCTCAAGACCGATGCCAACCGCGTCCGGGGGTGTGTCTCCCAGGTCTGGGTCCACGCCGAGCCGGATGAGGGCGACGGCGGCGGCCGCAGCGTCAGGTTCCACGCCGACTCCGACGCGCAGCTCACCAAGGGCCTCGCCGCGCTGCTCGTGCTGGGGCTCTCTGGCGCGCCCGCTGAGGATGGGGCTAAGGTGCCCGTCGAGTTCATCGAGCTGCTCGGGATCAGGCAGAGCCTCTCGCCCTCCAGGAACAGCGGCCTGCTCAACATGCTCAGCCTCATGAAGCGCAAGGCACTTAAGATCGCCGGTGGTGACACGAAGACAGGTCAGCAATCAGTCCAAGAGGTTGCCGAACCGCGTGGAGTGGACGAAAAAGAGCCTGAATTTGCAGCTTTCGGGGTGCAAGAAGAGGAAAGACCAGAGGAGGCAGAGAGGCACGACGAAGTTGGACAATTGAGTGAAGTACCACCTGATGCAGAAGGGAATGGTGCTGTGAGCGGTGGAAGGAAGGAGAGGATAAGGGAGAGTTTGGAGAGGGCACTTTCTCCAGTGGACAAGGGCCATGCTGGGGTGGCTGGGAGCAATGGGGAGACACATTTCAATGTCAGGGTGGTGTCCAAGGAGTTTGAGGGGAAGAGCTTGCTCAAAAGGCACAGGGCTGTCTATGATCTCCTGCAAGAGGAGCTCAAGACTGGGTTGCACGCCCTGTCTATCGATGCAAAGACTCCATCTGAAGTTTAGGTACTAGCTTGCCATGAAAAATATATATTCTTCTGTAAGAACATCACTTGCATGCTCTTTTTGTCATATCTATATGATTCTTGCAAGAAGTTACAAATTTTGGTCGTTAGACAACCCTGTGCTAACCTAAGATGGTTTTATATACATAATTTAGCATTGATTTCAGTATTCAGATTACGAAAGATTGTTGTTACAAATTTTGGTCGTTAGACAACCCTGTGCTAACCTAAGATGGTTTCATATACATAATTTAGCATTGATTTCAGTATTCAGATTACGAAAGATTGTTTTGGTGGGCATCTATTTAGTTTTTAGTATATTTGAATTTTACTTTTGGTTAACTATATGTATGAAATGTGTGCACTCCATCCCTCGCCGGCTCGCCCTTCCCTCTCCACTCCGAGTCTCTGGCCTCGCCTCTCGGCCGGTCGCCGACCGCTACCTAGCACCAGCGTCCCAGCGCCCCAGCAGTGTCCGGCTGGCCCCGCTACGAGTCTCCGCCCTCGCCCCTGAGCCTGTCGTCGGTCGCTACCCAACACCAGCGTCCTAGGGCCCAAGCGGAGCCTGTCCTGGTTAGTCCTTGATTTTTTTTTCAGCTTCAAATATTACCTGATTTCTAGCAACATTTGTCCTTCAAAGACGCTTAAGCAAACACGATGACTACTGCACGTACGTGTTCCTCATGTTCTTTTATTATTTTATATATGACAATCCACAAAAATTTAATCTTTTATTTATACCGCAAATAGTAGATTAATCCACGAATCCACCATGCGGGCTCCGTTCCGTCACGTGCAGGCTAGCTAGCTAAGGATCGCACCCCGTGACGGTCACGTGCAGGCAAGCTAGCTATGGATTGCACGACGGCGTACAACGACGTGCGTGTGTCCGGGAGCTCCGTCAAGCCGTGGCACGGGTGGTACTCCGCGCCCGCCACACCACAGCACACCACCGCGCCACACCACACATCCTCGCGCCGTCCGGCCAGCGCCGCCGTTGTCATCGTCACCGTCACGCCACGCCACGCCACACCACACCACACCACACGTCCTCGCGCCGTCCAGCGCCGCCGTGGTCATCGTCAGGTGAGCAACAAAGACAAACTCGCTTGTGTTATTTGATGCCTCTTGTCTAGGTCAAGCACATGCAACAGATTATATATTAATTGTTTTGTTTTGACCATGACAATGCTAAATATGCCCTCACATATAGTATATAATTCATATATTCCTGTTGATACAATACAAGAACAAAAGTGACTAAAAAAACAATGGAGTCATCACAAATAAATATTGGCAAGCTCAGTTCTGAGTAAAGTAATCAACAACGCAAAGAGAGAAATGTTGCAATGCCTAACACTGAGGGAGCTCGTGACAAAAAACGTGAGTATGAACGTAGTCGTGAGGCTGCATTGTGTGACAATGATAAGGAGGAAGTTCAGGAAAAAAAATCGTGAGTATCAACGTCGTCGTCAAGTTGCATTGACTGACAATGATAAGGAGGAAGCTAGGGCAAAAAATCGTGAGTATCAACGTAATCGTCGGGCTCGTTTGAAGTTCGAGGCTGAGTATGAACGTAGTCGTCAGGCTGCATTGTGTGACAATGATAAGGAGAAAGTTCGGGGAAAAATCGTGAGTATCAACGTCGTCGTGGAGCTGCATTGACTAACAATGATAAGGAGGAAGCTAGGGCTAAAAATCGTGAGTATCAACGTAATCGTCGGGCTCGTTTGAAGCTCGAGGCTGATGCATCCAAATTGGTTCTATTATCTAAAACCATGGATGTATATAAACTGTTGGCATCATTAGAAATCACAGCTATCCAAGATTTGAAGAAACACCAAAAATTGATACTAAAATGGATAATAACGGCAATTCTTGTAAGAGGAAACAAGACACGACTTCCCAAGTTGATAAAATAGGTATTTTTCTTTGGTTTGTGCTCTTCACTTCAAATTATTGGCACTTTGTATTTTATCAAATACAGTAGTTTAAATTATATTGTAATACGAAGAATATTGTCATTGAAAGATATATATGTGATTTGAATTCATTATTTACCTATTTTTTTATCTATTGTCAAATGTTCACTAATTAATCCTAACTATTTTAGGCGTTGGAAAGTCCAATACTTTTGATAAAACTAAATACAAGAGTGAACAAAAAAAGATAAGATATGCTGCCATTGTTGGGAAAGAGAGAAAAGAATCTAGCTACAAAACGTGTGTACCAACGTGATTATCGAGCTCGGAAAAAGGCTTCAAATGTTGGTATGTTTCCTTCACTCAAGTTAATAAACTAACTAATATGCTGGCTCAATTAACATTAATCTTGGAAAGTCAAAACATCTCAAGTTTGACCAATAATTATAGAGAAAATTATAAAGATTTATGACATCAAATAGATGTGCTATAAAAATATAATTGATAACGAATCTAATGATACTTATTTGACATCATAAATGTTATTATATTATCATATAAGTTTGAGATGTCTTATAATTTAAGACGAAATTAAAGGAGTATACCTAATTAACCATCTCTGCAAAAAAAAAAGCACGAGAAAAAGCATGTACACACGTCGTCATCGTTAACGATCCGATGCTCTGCTATAATTAGCATTATCATCCCGGCCGTGGTCGATCTGGCACTGCACGCTAACACACGCATACCCAACTCGTCAAGATTTAGTGGGGAACCGACCTGAAACTCCTACTAACCACACCGTAATCTTCAGGCGTACGTACGTACGTGTAACCATGCGTGCGCGCACCTTCTTTTTCATTAGAAAGCAGGAAATGAGATTGGGAAATGCCTGCTGATGCATATGCCAAGGCTAGCTAGCTGCAAATGGACATCAGAATGCGTGTTTACACACTAGCTGCAAAATGCCCAGACAGGCAGACATCTCTCTCTCCCCCTGCCCTTTCCGGCCAGGACACCACCACCGTACCACCAAATGGTTGTGTGTCCTGCCTACTCGACTCCTCGTCACTGGAACAAAAAAAACTTGAATGGCTTTGTTATTATCTACCACTGAATGTAGACTCTAAGCTGGCCAGTTTCTTCATGCATGGTGTACGTGTGTCATGCACTCGTGCTGAAAGTCTGATATTGTAGGTGATGGTAGAGAGCAGTATGAATCTGTTTGTTTCTTCTTTATTAAATTCATCACAGTACTTTGTTTATGTATATCTGGCTCTTATTTTATTTGGCGGTGGAATGGAGTTGGCCAGATAGATATATATGCTACCCATTAATTTACCTACTTTTGCTTTGCCAGAATTTAGAAAACGACAGTAAGCTAATTAAAACTTGAAAGAAAAAATAGAGAATAAAAAAGAATGTGTGTGCCTACGTTGTTTTATTTGCCTTCGCCATGGTAATGACGACCTAGCGCGCAGTGTCGCCTTCAAAAAAGATCAGTTCCTATAACTGGGTACAATAGTATAGTCAGTTTGTATAACTGGTCCAATGGTAGAGTAATTTAGATGTGCTGCTTACTCATTTACCTACTTTTGCTTTGCAGAAATTTGAAAATGGCAGTAAACTAATTTAAAAGTCCTTACGTTATTTTTTGTTTGCCATGCTAGTGTGTGTTGCCTTTAGAAAGGAAAGTTTCTCAAACTGGTCCAATGCTTTATTTATGCTTATACATACATGACAACATCCGCGTCATGAAAATGACGCAAGTATAGTTATATATGTCCCTAGTCAAATTGTCTAAAGTTAGACCAATTTATATAAAGAATATCAATATTATGACAAATAGCTATACTATGAGAAGATTGTTAATGAGGAATCTAATAATACTTATCATAAATATTGATATTTTTTACGTGGTCAAGATCGTACTACTCTCTCCGTTCTAAATTATAGTCCGTTTGACTTTTTAAACCTAAGTTTAACCACTTGTCTTATTCAAATTATTGTGCAAAATGTCACTTCTTTTGTTGTGGATTGCTTATTTAATAAATGATCTACAAAAATGACTTAAATTTGACTATATTTGCATAATTTTTTTTGAATAAGACGAGTGGTCAAACTTAAGGTCAAAAAAATATGAATTATAATTTAAAACGGAGGGAGTATATATGTTAGAATTTCAATTTTTTCAGGATGGATGGAGTAGTTTAGAAAGAGGGTCCTATCGAATAATATAGCATCAAGTTAAAACAAAAGGATAGAAGCATTTAGTTACCTGGGTCATAACTCATAAGTTCATCTTTTCTTTCCTCGAGACCCCTCTGCTTTCACTCAAGGGTGATTTCATTAGTCTAAAGACTTTTTCATGGCTTTATTATCTACTACTGAATGTAGACTCTAAGCTGTCCAGTTTCTTTCACGCACTCATACTGATAGTTTAAGGTGATGGCAAAATGCAATGTTTTTTTTGTTTGATTCTTCTTTTATTAACTATATTTGGCCCTTATTTTATTTGGCGGTGGAGTTGGCTTTCACGCCAGATGTGCTACTTCTTAATTTACCTACTTTTGCTTTGCCATAATTTAGAAAATGACAGTACGTATGCTAAAACTTGAATTTGCTTACGTTGTTTTGCTGTCGAAAATAAAGGGGATCAGTTTCTATAATTGGCCCGTATATATAGGCAGTTTCTGTAACCGGTCCAGTACGTGCAGAGTAAACTTATGTGCTGCTTATCAATTTTACCTATACTTTTGCTTTGCGTAAATTTGAAAATTGGCAGTAAACTAATTTGACCGTCCTTACGTTATTTTTCTGTAACTGGTCCAGTACTTTAGTTTATCAATTTTACCTATATACTTTCTCAAACTGGTCCAATGCTTACATGACTACATCCGTCATGAGTCATGACTCATGAGAATGCGCAATTTGTACGGTCCTTAGTCAAATTGTCTAAAGTGTGACCATTATAAAGAAAATGAGTATTAATAGTTATAACACAAAAAATAGTTATACCATGAGAATATAGTTCATGATGAATCTAGTGTAATATTATAAAATTGATTTCCAGCAACGGGAGTTTACAGAGGCAGCTCAATTTCTAGTCGTCTTTATAGTGACGTCCAAACTGAGCCGCCTCTAGCAATGCAGCCAGCCATGTATGCCTGCACCGTAGCGCTTCCGATCCTCTTCATTAATAAAGACGCAGACACGGCTGATAGAGCACTGCCACGCGTGCGCCGTGCGCATTGCCGTACTACCCATGCATCGCCTGATCTCACCGCCACCTCCTTCCCGCGAACGATCGAGTCAATGTCAATCCACTTGCAGGAGCTCGCAGCCACGCGCACATACACACCGGCCGTCCGTGCCTGCCGCCCGCCCGTCGGACGTCGGTACACGTACGCGCGCGGCTAGCTGCCGTTTTCAGTCGAAGTCGAAGGTGCCGTCTCCTTCCCTGAACGTATACGCAAAAGATTTATACATCTTTATATTAAAATAGAAATTTTAATACACAACACGTTTCTAACGAGCGCCTTAGGAGGTCTATTGGATTAACCATGAGCTGAACGGCGACCTTTTATGCTAAGGCCCTTTTGAAAACTCAAATCTCTTTACAATTCCTAACTTTTTCCATGGTAAGAAATTTATGAAAATATTATTTTGAATACCAATTTAGTTATGTATGGACAGATTTCTATCCCTGAACGTGTTTTTCCTTTGCTTTCAAATTAGGTCTAATAAGGAGAAGGACGAGCAGGCAAACGCCAATACACGCGTGCAAAGGGGCGCGTAACTTTATAAATCTATGCCAAAATATGAATTAAGAGATAACTTTATGCATATGGGGATGTTTTTTCCCCCAAATCTTTCACTAACGCTACTACTTCCTCCGTTTCAAATTATAGCTCGTTTGACTTTTTTAACATTAAATTTGACCACTCGTCTTATTCATTTTTGTGTGTAAAATATCACTTCTTTTATCGTGGCTTACTTATTTAATAAATGGTACAAAAATGATTTAAATTTAACTATATTCGCACAATTCTTTTAATAAGACGAGTGATCAAACTTGAGGTAAATTTAAAATAGATGGAGTATATGATAAGTTGAACGGATAGTATGATCATGCTGCGTTTAGGCACCTCGTATTTAGGCGGCGTTATATTTTGGTATGCAGGCGAGTACGATCGTCCGGCCACAGTTTGTGTGGGAGATCATTGATGACTAGAGATGAACATGAACTCGGCCCTCTAGCTCAGTTGTCATCGATCAATGCCTCGCACGTGCGATTGAATAATAATGCACTCCGAGTAGATATATCATATGATAGACTCCGAGCAGTGGTTATGATTCTTTTGTGATTACTGATAATAAGTACACTACACGCCTCACGCCCTTGTCCTGTTTTTTTTTTCTTAAAAAGGAAATCAATCAATCAGCGCACGTCGCCGAGCTCGGTCAATAGGGCGGCGCACTTGTTCCCAAAAAAAAAACGGCGCACTTTGCAGGACATACAGTTTTTTTTAAAATAAAAAGGAATTATAAAAAAAACAAGACGAGGAATTGATGCGTATTTTAGGCCGGTTGCACGCTACGTCGGCTCGTGCTTGGTGCTTTCATAAATTTAGTCTGATTCGAAGCGTGTTCAGATCGTTTAAGGCACTCTTTCATGTTTATTAACTGCGAGTATTATACTCTCTTCCACTTATCATAGGTTTAGAATCTTTTGTGAGAAGGAGGTTTAGCAACCTAGGCATGCAGTCACACGAGCAAAATATATTAGTCTTGTGATCAGCGCTAGTATTTAGCCTTATTCTATCTTATTTTTACTCATATAATACTATTGGATCTGCGTCTTTTCCACCAGCTGAACAGGATAAGTACTGATTATTTTAGAGCGCGGCTAGTTTATATAAATTGAAAATCCTAATGAATAACCTGCATAAATTAAATACTAAAAATCTCTCAAACCAAACAAACGGAGTGGAGTAACGTAGCTCTCTTAACTTTAAGTAGCTTATAACATTTTTTTTTTTTTGCGAATTAAGTATCATATACCACCATGAGTGTCCTGGCTGATAGTTTATACGACTTATAAGGCAACCTATATTGTTTTGTTGTGTACCAAGAATGATAAATTGGGCTAATAAGTTTAAGCAAATTAAACGAGACGACTATTTGCTAATAATTATATCTTTTAGATCTAAACAGATACAACTAATAGACTACTACTCTGTCCCACAAATAAAGTCGCTATAGCATGCGTGCAAGTCAAACTTTCCTAATCTTGACTATATTTATAGAAAATACGTGCAATATTTATATCTCTAAATAAATTTATTATTGAAGTATATTCAACGACCTATCTTATGACTAATAGTACCCTCTCCATACCATAAAGTAAGTCGTTTGGACAGCGATATGGTCTCCAAAGCATAACTTTGACTGCTTATTTTTTGAAAAAATATTTATTAAAATATAATATATGTATATTTTTTAAAAAGTATTTTTCAAGACCTATTGATATAATTTCCACATTTCCAAACTCAATAACTTAAAAGTTATTCATGATTTATATTCTCAATGTTTTACTCAAACCTTGTCTAAAGTGATTTGTTTTATGGGTATGGAGAGAGTACTAATTATATAGTATAAATAATAATAATATTTTATATATAATTGGTCAGAGTTAAGAAAGTTTGAATTCTTGGAAAGCGGAAATGACTTTTATTTAGGGACGTAGGGAGTAGCTATTAGTTGTATCGATCTCTAAATAACAACTATCTTGCTAGTTGGATCAAATGGGATCAGATAATGTTTGAGTCAAACATTGGAAATATAAATCATGAATAACTTTTAAGTTGTTAAGTTTGAAAATGTAAAAATCATATCAATAGACTTGTCTCGAAAAATAGTTTCATAAAAATATGCATATGTTATATATTTATATTTCAATAAATCTTTTCAAAAAAAATAAGCAATCAAAGTTACCCTTTGCAAGCCATATAACTGTCCAAAACGACATGTTTTATGAGTATGGAGGAAGTAACACCTAAGAGATGAAAAAATAACTACCTCATTAATTTGCTATGTGTTCAAATACCTTTCCACCTAATAGGTAATTAACCAATTGTTAGCAAGCAAGCTAGCATTAGCTATGTGTAATTAGTTAGCTAACTACTATTAGGTAAGAGCAACTCCAAGTCATTGTAAAATACACTCCCTAAATCATCATTTAGAGAGTCATTTGAGTAAAAATAGTTTTTTTATATATTTATATACTTCAACAACTTTTTTATATCTTATTCACAGTCTAGAAAGTCATTCTCGTCTTCTATATTTAGTTAACAAAAAACCTAAAATAAAAAAATAATTATATTTATATAAGCATTTAGAAAAACTATTGAAGTGTGTTTATTTAATAAAATCTTATTTATAGTCTTTAGGAAAAATATAGAGAATCTTTTGGAAATGCTCTTAGTAAATCTAAAGTACAGAGGGCAAGAGAAGGACAACAATGGCGGCACCTTAACAAAATATACCAACAACAATACATGCATGCATGCAACTAAACGGCTTGTACTTTCTTACTCCCCTCTAAAAAAATGTCCACGAAAAGTGAACAAAAAGGGGAGGAGAGGAGGAGATCCAGGCCGCTTAGTCATTCCGGCCGATCGAGCTGAGAGGTTTGGTCACGACTACTGGCCCCTTTAGTTGTACCACTTTTAGGTCGCTGGGTTTTTTCTTAGCGTCGTGGCCTTTGAGTAAGTTTCCACCATGGGAGCTGCAGAGAGAGAGAGAGGGCATGTGCTTCACACTACTCACATTCGTTGTAAGTGCGCGCGTGTGTGCCGCCGTCTGTGCGTGCGGTCGTGTACGTACGTCGTCTCTTCGCGCTACCCAGAGCTAGCTAGCTAGCGAGTGCTGGTCGTCGTCGTCATGTCAACCGGCGCCTCCCCTCCCCGCCAGCCTATATATATTATCCATTCTCGATCCTTGATGGTGCGACGACGACGACACCTCACCGTGTCACCATCTAGCTAAACGAGCTAGAGAGGCCGGGATCGATCGATCGATCGATCGCGTGGAGGTGAGCGAGCGATATACTAGCTAGACAGAGAGATCAGATTTCTGTGTGGCGCTCTCGATCAGGTCGTGTCGTCGTCGTCGGCCATGGCGTGGAAGGACGGCTACCTGGACATGGTGCTCATCCCGCTCGCCATCCTCTTCCCCGCCCTGTACCATCTCTGGCTCTACCGCGCCGTCCGCCGTAGCCCCCTCAGCTCCACCGTCGGCATCAGCGCCGCCGCGCGCCGCATCTGGGTCTTCTCCATGATGAAGGTTAGTCGTCGTCGTACTTTCTTCTCTTCTTCTATCTCGTCCATGGTCGTTCATGGCGCCGCGCACGCTCTTGGTCATTGATTCTATATATATATGTATATGCATGGAACCATCCAGAACAACGAGAAGCAGTCGATCATCGTGGTGCAATCAATCCGGAACGTGCTGATGGGGTCAACACTAGTGGGAACGACGTCGATCCTCTTCTGCACGGGCGTGGCGGCGGTGCTGAGCAGCACGTACGCGGTGAAGAAGCCGCTGAGCGACGCCGTCTTGGGCGCGCACGGCGAGTACATGATGGCGCTCAAGTACATGCTCCTCCTGTGCGTCTTCCTCCTCGCCTTCCTCTGCCACAGCCTCGCCATCTGCACGCTCAACCAGGCCTCCTTCCTCGTCAACGCGCTCTCGCCGTCGCCGCACCTCCGCCTCCCCGGCGTCACGGCTGACTACGTCGCCGACGTCATGGAGAGAGGCTTCGTCCTCAACCTCGTTGGTAACCGGCTCTTCTTCGCTGGCGCGCCCCTCTTGCTCTGGATCTCTGGGCCCGTGTTCCCCTGTGTCTGCTCCATGGCCATCATCCCTGTACTTTATAACTTGGACATCGTCGACGATGGCCGGAGCAGCAACGGTGGTGGTGGTGGAGCCAATGCCGCCGTGGTCGTGGATGGAGAGAGTGACAGTCAGTGCATGGAAGTCGTCTGATGACGAGCTGATGATGCAATGCAACGCATGCAAAAAAAAAAAAAAAAGTTGAAAGAACAAGGGGCATCGGCATATAGAATATGCTGTTGTAAAGTGGTTTATACATGCAAATGCATGCATTGTTTGTAGAAGATGTGAGATGAGATGCATGTCGTGTGTGCAAGATAGGAGTACGTTTTCCTTTTCACTTGTGCTCCAACAACTAGTGGGTTGGGTTGGTGATTTTTTTTATTGACCCGTATAAGAAAAATGTATGCCATTTATAATTGACATGACAGCCGCGTGCTGATGGAAGATCTTCAAAGATGTCTCTGCCGTTGTGGTGTTTATCTTATGAAAATGCTTCGGCACTTTTGTGCATTTTTTTTTGAGACTATGTTTTTTTCTGGTTCAGTTCTGCTATATGATGTCCATATGAAATGGCCCCTCCTACACGGCTACACCTGGACGCTGTGAGTCGTTTAATCCATAAACCATGGTGATTAATGGATTTGAGAGAGAACGAACACGTCCTTATACTTTGTTTAGATGTAGTCAGATTTGTATCAAACCACATGCTTTAGGTGGATTGGAGTGGAGCTTGAACTAAATTTTATTAAAAATATAAATTTTATGACATGAAACTATATATTTTTTTAAAAAAATCAATGATAAAAAATACACATGTTTGACTTAGAGCATTTACACTTAAAAAACAGAGAAAGTATAATAATTCTATGTCTAGATCCCGTGTTGTATTTTGAAATAATGATTCTTCGATTTTCACTTTCTACATCTAATCAGTACACTATTGTTACATATACATATGGTTTGCGTATTTCAGTGCCATGAATACACTAAGTTTCAGATTGGCTGCCTATAACTTGCTGAAGGTGTGCTGGTGCTAATCATAAAAAAGGGTATGCTATTGTCAATCCTAAAAAGGTATGTGGTGTTACTTAAATAGGATATTAAATATGATTTGCATAATTCAGTGCCATGGGAACACTAAGGGTCTGTTATTATTGATAACATATTTCAGATTGGCTACCTATAACTTGTTGAAAGTGTCCCGGTGCTAATCCTAAAAGGGGTATACTGCTTATCACACCCTCGGTTCTTTGGCATTGTATTAGATAACGATAGCTCAGCTAAATCGCGAGCTACAACAACATTTACATGGTTTGTATGGAATCCGTCAATATATGCAACTGGCTCGGATCACATCCACTAGCTAAATGAGTAGCCTCGTGCACACACGAATTACAATACCAGGGTACATGCTTAAAAGCCGAAAGATCAAAGCGTGAATGAAGGATGTCTTATAGCTACAAAGAGCATTCCTCTAGGGCCGATATCTCTGGAACCAGGGCCCTGTTTAGATTCAAAAAATTTACTCATGTATAAGCCTTGTGTCTCGCTGTCTCACCATCCGGATCCGACACGCGCACATTATTCACTAGTTGGTAGTTTCATAACACTGACACCACGCATTGGCAGAGTTCTTTGATGACCATGGGAATTGCTTCTAAGAACACCATTGTTGTCAAAACCACACACTGAATTTGAGAACTATTAAGGAAAAGGGTTATTGAATCTCTTTAAGTTTCATCTACTACTTTATGTTATTTTCCCTTTTACTTATATTTACTATACAAGTTGAGTGAGGACAACTACATGATAATCTTCTAGAATATTTGATTGTTGGAAGGAGACTAAAATATCAATATATATCATGGTAAAGTTATAAAATATCTTGTACTATATATTATATATTTTTAAAATAGTACAAGAATGAATAATAGTGTAGAAGACTTGGCAACACTTAAAGTTCTATGGAGTTCTATAAATAGAGGTGCTCTTTACTTTACATATCATGGCGTAGCATCTCTTATGAGCCACAAGTGACTAGCACAACAAGGCCACCATAATATGTTTTAGGGTCTCACTATAATCATTCTAAGTTAGTAAAAAATATAGATACATGATGTAAAATTTTATGACCTGTCATTTTAGTTGGCAAGATAAAAAACAATTAGGCTCTATCAAGTAGTATAAAATTCGAATATAATATTTTATTCAATTGTTTAACTATTTTTTAAAGTTCTAAACTTATAAGTATAAAAATGTACCATTACACTTAAAATCATATGTCAAATTAAATTTACAAAATAAATGCTAATTTAAAATTAATATTTTATAATTTTTATAGACGTAGTCGGCATAAACAAAAAACTCACATAACATAAGGTTAAGGGTAAAAACAGAGCATCTTCCGGTTATTGAGGCAATGGTGGTGCAATACCAGTTGTTGTCATTAAACTCAACGGCCGCCTGTCCGGAGGGAAAAAACCAAAGAAACAGAGGATCGTGATGGCATACACTTATCGTGTACAGCGCGGTCGAGACCTATCGTGTACAGCGCGGGCGAGACCGCCTGGTGTGGGGTTACCACTACCTCAACATCTAAATATTCAAAAAAAAAAGTCTTGTAGTGTATATCTCAATAGTCAACACAATTTCAAGAGTACTCAAACTTTAATTCAAAATGATACATGTGCACAATGAGAAGAAGAAAATAATAATCGAGTTGTCTGGTATATGTTATTAAACATGTACCTTTTATTAGCGAATTGAGTATAACTTAGTTGTTTGAGTTTCTTACTATGAAACATGTTCACTCGACTTGAAGTCAAATTCAAGATTCAACAACACTATGTGTCTATATTGGGTCTCGTAAAAAATGTATATCTTTTATTAAACAAATGTCATCAATTTTCATTGAATTAGAATAACAATGAAAAATATTACAATAGGTTGAGCTATTTCTGCAGGCCCAATGATACCCAATGATAGCCCGTTAAATCAAGTAGCCACCCTTAAACAAATGACATTGGTTTTCATTAAATTATAAATAAAATAACAAAGAAAAATATTGCACTAGGCTGTGAGCTATTTTGCAGGCCTAATGATACCCAAGCCCGTAAGAATATCTAGCCCATTAAATCAAGTAGCCAATTTATCCACCACATCTCATACTCATAGTTTCGGTTCCACTTAATAAATCATCTCTCTTAGTTTTGGTCTGATTTTTAATGGTTTTTTCCCCACTTTTCCTATAGTTCAGGTGTCTGAAATTTAAGATGATTTCAGACAACACTAATATACTACCAACTAGTATAAGTTAGTGTTAATTTTGTATTTTATTATTTGTATTTATGTTATAAAATATTAAATTTTTGCCATTATCCTCCTATAGAAATAATTGTAATTGTTAAATTATCTTTGTGCCAATAATATAAGAATTTGTCAGGTTTGTAGTTTTGTCTAACAATTTTTTATTTCTGAAACAAAAAATTACAGACTATGTCTACATAAATTGCAACGAACTAAAACTGTAATTTTAGTATAAAATATATGCAATAACCGTCGCCTAAAAGAAAGCTAAAATTCAGGCACTTGGAATTTAGCAAATCTCTTTTTTCTCTCTCCAAAAAGGTCAGGTTTTAATAATGGTTTGTATGTGTGAAAAAAAGTGAATTGATGGTTGTCTCACCTCCTTCGTCACAATTAGATCCAACAGCAGCCAATTCATGGGCAACTATATTACATTTTCTAGGAATTGAGACACAACTAAACGAACTAAAATTCATAGTCAGCGGGAACTGGAAGCGGGTTGATAAATAAAATTTTCAAAGAACGAACCTTTTGTGGTTGCGCGTGGCGGCCCTACTCTTGGCAATTTACACAAATTAAAATAGATCCTCGATTCACATAATAATGAATTGATAATTTTTGTTGAGTTTGCTGAAACCTCAAAATAATAACCATTGCTGTGAGAAAAGCAAACTAAGATTCGTGTGATTATATATATATATATATATATATATATATATATATATATATATATATATATATATATATATATATATATATATATATATAAGAAGTAGCTTTTTTTCTGTCCAAAATCTACCACCGGCAACAACAAACCAACAAAGATCGATATATAAGAATACACATTACTAGTTCATGCTTATGGTCTCGGCACGCATGCACGTCATCACATTTTGAGCTCATCATCAACGACTTCCGATGCACACTGCACAACAACACCATCCCGGCTCCCTATTCATCAATGGTCATATTCGTCGTCGTTCACAATCGAGTAGAAGGTCTGCTCCTCGTCGGGGCGTCGTTCCTTCGCCTTGAGCTCTTCGATCCTGTCAATGGCGGTCTTAAGCTCCCACCGGCTGTCCACGTTGGTCTCGCAACACGCCATGCCGACCCTGATCAGCTTCACCATCTCCTCCTTATCCTCCTCCTCCTCGCCGCGCAGGTCCGGGTCCACCACGGTGTCGAGCCACTCGCCCTCCGGCGTCGACGCCACGACGGTCACCAGGTCAGTGGTGTTGCCCGCCGCCAGCCCCGGCTTCTGCTGGGACGACGGCGACGGCGAATCGCCCGAGGGCGCCGCCGCCGCCGCTGCCGCCGCCTTGGGAGGGTCGTAGGTCGGCGGCCTGCCAGTGAGCATCTCAAGGATGAGCAGGCCGAGGCACCAGACGTCGCTCTTCTTGGACGAGCGGCCGAACTGTTTCCGCTCCGGGGACTTGAACGCCACCATGAGCTGCGCGGCGTGCGACTGGTTCATCACCGGCACCAGCGCGTAGTCCGTCAGCAGCGGCTCGTAATGGCCATCCAGCAGGATGTTGGACGACTTGAGGTGGCCGTGCGGCACCGTCAGCATGCACAGCTCGTCGTACAAGTAGCCGAGCGCTCGCGCCACGCCTTTGACTATCTTGAGCCGCGCCGCCCAGTGCACCGGCGCCTTCTTCAGCCCGTGGCCGTCGCCACCGCCGCCATGGAGGAGGTTGGCCAAGCTCCGTTTGGGGACGTAGTCATGGATGAGCAGCTTCTCCTCCTTCCGGTAGTAGTAGGCGACGAGCGGGAGGAGGTTAGGGTGGCTGAGCCGCCCAAGCCGCCGCATGTGCTCCTCGAAGTCCTCCCTACCCACCCGGTTCATCTCCTTGAACCGCTTCACGACGACGGAGTGGCCCGTCGTCAGCGTGGCGGAGTAGCACACGCCGAGGTTGGCGGTGCCGAGCACCTCCGCTGTCGCCTTGAGCAGGTCCTGTAGCTCGAAGAACCGGCCACGGTCGTCGCGCACGAACGTCAGACGCCCTTGCTCCACCTTCCGCGCCGCGCCGGCGCCGCGCGCCACGGACCCAGCGGCGGCGGCGGCGGGTCCGGACGCCGTCGCCGCGCTGGCTTCGTCCTTCGCTGCTGCCGGCGGGTGCGGCTCGACCCTCGGCGGCCGAGCTGACGACGAGGTCGGGCCGAAGTTCTTGGTCTTGTACCCCCTCCGTTTCCGCAGCGCGACGAACGCCACGCCGGCGATCGCGACCGTGCCAAGGAACGCGGCGAGGACGCCGAACGACGTGGAGCCCTGCTCGGCCGGCTTCGTCTGGGCCTCCTCTCGCTTCGTGTCGTCAGCTGACGACGACGCGCCTGTGGACCCCACGATGTCTACTGCTGGTTTCGACGACGGCATGGCGCCTTCTTTGACGGAGGCCGGTGGCGGCGCCTCTGGCGACGGCAACGGCGATGGCGTCGGCGTTGGAGGGGCCTCGCATTTGTCACCGAGCGGAGGGCCGCAAAGCTTCTTGTTTCCTGCACGCATTATTGTAGAACAAGAAACAAGATCATATGGCTGCACTGCACTGCACGTGGGCATTGCACGAACACCATGCACGTACGCATGCAAGGGTTGCTCACTCACCGGCAAACATGTCGGCTGGCATGGATTTGAAGCTCGCCGGGATCTCCCCCTCGAGCTCATTATTCGCGAGGTTAACTTGCGTCAACTCATCCTGTTTCAGGTCAGGGATCTCGCCCTGAAACTTGTTGTCATTGAGCTGCAGCTCGAGGAGCCTAGGCGCGTCAGCGAGCGACGCCGGGATAGGGCCAGTGAAGTCATTGTTCGACAAAACGACCTTCTTGAGCGATCCCATCCCGGCGAACGCGTCGGCGGGGATGACGCCGGAGAAGTTGTTCCCGGACAGGAAAAGAGCGCGGAGGCCGCTGAGCTCCTTGACGTCGGGAAGCGGGCCGGCGAACTCGTTCGCCATGAAGCTGAGCGTGCGGAGGCCGGGGCCAGGCAGGCTCGTGAGCGCGCGCAGGTCCAGCGTGCCGGAGAGCCCCATCCCCTCGAGCTGCAGGCCGTGCACGCCGTCCTTGCTGCACATCACGCCCTTCCAGGTGGACCCGGACCCGCTGTCGCCGCCGCAGGGGCTCGTGTCGGGAGACCAGCTGCTTAGCTCGCCGCTGACGTCCTTGATGCCGGCCTTGAGTTTGAGGAGCGCGTCGGCGGCTGCGGCTGCGGCGTCGGCGTCGGGCGCGAGGGACAGCGGGAGCCGAGCGGCGTCGGTGACGAGCTGGGAGATGAGGAGGAGGAAGAGGAGGCGTGGTAGCAGCGACGATGGCACTCCGGCCATGTCTGGGACGGCCGCGGCGCCGGTGCCAGGGAGCCAGCCCGCCGGCGCCAGCGCTTGACGACGGCGGGTGAATTGGCCGGCGGCAATGCTGCTGCGGGCGGCCCCTGTTCCCGGGCGCACGCAAGTCGGGAAAGGTTCGGCACGCTGTTTTCCTGGGAAGGGGGGGGAGAGCGGGAGGTCGACGCGAAGAGAGAGAAAGGGAGGAGGCGGAGAGAGGGGGGGGGGGGGGGGGGGGAGGAGAGCAGCGAGAGAGGATTCAGTAGCTCCCCGCGCGCACGCACGCGCGTGCGGCGAGGACGGTGACGAGAGATGAGAGGCGCCCGCATGACATGGGCCGGCCATGGGTGGATTTTGGGGGTGCGGCTGCTGGTTTTGGCCAAGAATAGCGATGCACGGCCCGCATTGCGCGCTCTCTGACGACTGATGAGGTTGTCGTCGTTTCAACTTTCAACGGCTCTTCTCTGATGAAAGAGATTTTAGCTTTATTTTGAGTTCCAGTTATCTAAATTTAAATATAATCTCAAATACAAGTATCATCGGACCTTTTGATTGAGCATTGAGTTGTCCATTTCTCCGAAAGAAAAGAGAGAAATCATCACTCGTGAATCAAAGCAGTCGTGTGTTGTTGACTGAATTTATACTTTCACCAATAGGACAATATAGGGGTGTTTCGATCCTTTGACAAATGACAAATGGACACATACAAAGACAATTGTACCCCTAATAATTACACTCATTCACATGTCATGTATAAGAGGGAGGGGTATGAGTGGAAGGATTTTCTATTTGCCTTTATTTGTCACTCCAAAGTAGCAAATAGTAAATGATAATTTTTTGCTCTTTTGTAATTTTTTATCTTGCATGTTTGGATCCATTTGCCAAAAAGTAACAATTCTTTTACTCTTTTACCAATTTACCAAGAAGATTCAAACACTCCCATATTATATAGGTACAATTGCGAGCGAAAGTTGTCGTAGCATTGCTATATATGCGACAGAGTCGTGGCACGGCATGGTCGCATGGATGGTCCTAGTCCTAGTAGTACTGGCTAGAAGACCACGACTTTGCTGAGGATCCAGAGCACCAGGGTCATCTCGAAGACGAAGATGGTGTGGAGGAGCCCCTGTCAAGCGTGAAGCCGAACAGAGTGATCCCGCCGCCGTTGTGCCGTAGGTACGTCACTGCATGCAGCACACAGTACGTATAAGAGTTTCAGTCTGTCTATGGCAGCCAAAAAAATGGGCAAAATCATCACAAGCTCAGTTACATGCGTACGTACCGAGTGCTTGTCTGCTCCTGTACGAGCACGGCGCTCCGGGATCCGCCTGGGAGACGGATACGTGGTGAGACGACGCGTCGACGTCGTCGCTCGCCGACGGGGTGGCCGGCGGCGTCGAGGACGATTTGTCGTGGTGCATGGACGACGACGACTCCATGCTCATGTGCCACTGGCTGGCAATGGACACCATCCTCTGCGCCCTGTGCGTGATCCTGGCCGCGCCCAGCAGGCACATGAAGAAGCCGCTCAGCTGCACCGCCGAGCCGACCTACACACGACAACTCAACTAGCAGTCTCAGGGGAACATTCCGTCTTAGGTCTTGTTTGGATGCACATGTATCTCACTAAAACCACATGTGTTGGAGT
The DNA here is from genome assembly GCA_022036555.1 of Microstegium vimineum. Taxonomy (NCBI): domain Eukaryota; kingdom Viridiplantae; phylum Streptophyta; class Magnoliopsida; order Poales; family Poaceae; genus Microstegium; species Microstegium vimineum. The sequence continues at coordinate 44,688,358 of CM039135.1, forward strand.
GTATTTGAACTAATATGCAGTCCAATCCATATGGTTTGAGGTAGATACATGCGTATCCAAACAAGGCCTTAGAGTGACGATGAGGCCTTCGCCGTAGTGTGGTGCGGTGTGCCGTGCGTGCGTACCAGGAGGTCGCCGGTGTTGGAGAAGCTCTTGGCGTCTCTGGACGAGAGGGCGACGACGAGCGCGGCGAGCTGGCAGACGGTGATGGTGACGAGGCAATAGATGATGAACACCCTGTACCGGTGGCTAGTAGCGAGCAGCTGCGTGCGGATACGGCGGTGCTCCGCGAAGATCTCGGCGGCGACGGCGGCGGTGGGACGCGCCTCCACGTCGTCGTCGAACATGCGGTAGATGCCCTCGAAGCGAAGGATCTGGAGCTCACAGGTGAGACGGAACAGCACGCACACCAGCAGGAACACCCCCGTACGGTACACCCACGATACCACCGTGGCGACCAGCGCCACCGCGCGCCACGGCAGCAGCAGCAGCGTCGGGAACGGGAGCTCCACCCTGACGGTGCAGAAGAAGAAGACGGCCTTGTGGGCGGCCTCAACGCAGAGCGACGGGAGCATGAGCGCGGCGAGGGTACGGAACGCGCGGTCGAGCTCCCGCGCGTACGCGCGCCGGACGAAGGCGGTGTCGTCACGGAGCGCGCCGTCTAGGAACAGCAGCTGCCGGAGGCCGCCGCGGAACAAGGCGGCTAGCGTTGCGAAGGAGATGACGGCGAGACCCGTTGCGGGCGCCTGCGCCACGCGGTTGAACGTGATGGCCGACGCCGAGTCCCGTGACATCGCCGCGTCGTCGGCGCGCAGCGACAGCGACACCGCCGCGGGTGCCAGGAGTGTCAGCGCCACGAACGCCGCGTACGAGGCCAAGCGACCCAAGCTGGTGCTGTGGTCCAGTAAGCACCACTGTAGGAACACGCGGAAGCTCCGTAGCTCGTCGTGGATCACCGACTTGCTCCGCGCGTACGCCGGGTTTAGCAGCAGTGGCCGCTGTGATGGCGACGGGGATGGAGGCGGCCGCGGGGGATCTGACTCCGGCGATGACGAACCCTGCTCCTTGTCGTCAGAGTCCATTGCGTTACCGCCACCGCTAGACTAGATGATGCTTCGACGTGGTTGGGTTGATGAGAACGAAGCCGTCGAACCACAGGTATTGCAATATATAGTCGAACGTGTGGCGATCGATGAACAGGATGCATGGTGCCATCGTCCATGCCGTTCAAGTGTGCGTGAGGAGACGGGAGTCGGGAGGGGACGGAAAGGAGAGGCGCCGGAGGGAAGGCCCGTGACAGTTCACAGGGGCGGCGAGCGAGAGGTCCATGGCTGGCAGCAGCTCCTGCGTGTGATGCAGCAAAAGCAAGCGAAGACCGGGACTAGGATGAAGCAGGTAAAGGATGCAGTAGCTTTCCTTTCATCAAAGGTTGCCAACTTGTGAAGTGAGGCGATCGAGCGAGAATGCAAAGTGTTGCGCTTCCATCATCTCTTGACAACACCGTTGTATATATACCAAGAAAAACAAAAACAATAAAAAAACGAACTCCCATTAATAATTAATAAAATAAAAAAACTAAATAAAAATAAAAATGGGTCAATGTAGCGTTTTGCGGTTTTCTGAAAGTAACAAGGAATATCTTGTAGTCTGAATTTTCTTATTGAACTCCAAAATCAAATATCTTATACTCTCTAATAAACTCGTAAATACCATCTTAGAGCGTGTTTGGTGAAGCTCCTGGCGGCTCTAGCTCTGCCACTGTGCGGGTACTGTGGCGGAGCACCACAAACGCAGCTCCTCCGGCTCCTTCGTTTCCCAGTTCAAATTTGCATGAGCCGGAGCCAGTTTTTCATTCGCTACATTGTTATATAGTGTTGCACAGTGTTGCCTGCAGGAAAAGGAGTCGGAGCCCCTAAAGCCGTACCAAACATGCTCTTAATTATCTCTCTATATTGTATTTGAAGTGGTTTCGAAGGCAGTTTTGTATTTTTTTAGTTACAAAAATCTGGTAAATGTTTGACAATGTTATTAAGGGTATGTTTGGATTGGTTATGACTAATTATTAGTTGGGATTAGCTACTAATTAGGTGGAGGCTTGGTTATAAATTAGTCCACCTATTAGGCCCTTGTTTCGATAGTTTGGGACTAAAATTTTGCTTGCGAACAATCATCCATATGTATCAAACACACACTAAACCATGAAAAATGTTTTTTGAGTTTCTAAAAATCCTTAGAAACCCAAAGACAAATTGGTCTACAAAGAATTAAAATAAAATATTTATAGCTCATGAAATATCTATATGTTACAAAAAAGAGAATTATCTCTAAAATATGGGGAAAATATCTAGTTTTTTTTTAAAAATTTAACCAAACATTCTACTCCCTCCGTCCCAAAATAAATGCAATTATAAGATTGTGCACGTAAACCAAGGTTAGATGTAAAATTACCAAAATACCCCTTGTCTTTTATAAGTTGCTAGCTATTTTTCTTTTGTTTTATATGAGAAGTTTCCGGAGACTACTTGTCTTTTTTTGATAAATAGCATATTTTGTGGGACAAATTTCAAACTCTACAATTGCATTTATTTTGAGACGGAGGGAGTAATTGACATCTAATCACATTCTCATAAATTTGTTTTGATAAATAATCACAATCACAAGGGCATACCATTGGATAAATTTCTATTTTTTCTATATTCTTCTCTTTTTTTTTTATATTTTAATATATTTTCAAGATTATAGACATATTTTCACGATATTTGAAAATTTCATTTAGATTATTCGTTGTCCCAATATATTTATGTGCTTTTCCCCTAAGTTTTAGAAGCATGGAGACATTTTCTGTTGTTTTAAAACTTTGTAAGTGTTTAACATAGCTGAAAAAATACAAAAATACCGAAAAATCACTTGGAATCCAGGACATGAAGGTAAAATGTTTGATTTAAAGGTTCAAGGAGAAAGATCAGAATACGTTAATAACTGAGGTAAAATGTTATTTTTCAAGAAATAATAACTTCAGCAAAACGTGTAATGGGCTAGAACATCTTTGCACGCGAGTTTGGAGAGGCCCACGTATCATATCTGGGCCGAAAGCTCTCATTCGGCCCCACCTTGTGGTCCGAGTTCCCGTCCGTGTCCCCGTCACCGTCAGGTACATCGGCGGAGGCAAAAGCTAATCTGATGTGCACCTGAGTTCGAAGCCGAATTCACAGCTGCAATTGCAAAACCCTAGCTACTCCGCCGAATTCCCCCTCCTCCGCCCGCTTCGCTCGCCGCCCGTCACCGCGGCGGCGTCTGCGATTGTCGCACGTGCTTCTCGCCGCGCCGTTCGCCCGCCGCCGCCACCACCGGTTCACCGCCAACTATGTCTTCTCAGGTACCGCTCCCACCTCCTCGTCCTCCTCGATTCCGCCGGTCGATTAGGGTTCGACTCGGTGTCGTCGCACATCAGTCCCGCTGGAAGTTTGATAGCTTTGTTATTTGAGCTCCCCGCGCTGTGCTCGTTGATCCCCTCTGGATCCCGGCCATCCCGAGAGGTCTCACAAATTAGTGTGTGGGTTTTCAGGTCGACAATCGCAGCCAGTCCGCCGGGAAGCGCGCGCGCACAGACGGTAGGTTGCTCTTGCTCCGCCGCCTCGTTATTTCCTGTCGCGCCCTCCGTATCTATACGCTGCATCTGAGTGGATTTCCCCGTGGTGTGGACAATAAACCTCGTTCTCAGGCAGCCGCCGTGATGACGACTGGGTTTGCCCCAGCTGCAAGAACGTCAATTTCGCCTTCCGCACCACTTGCAACATGCGCAACTGCAACCAGTCCAGGCCAGCAGATCACACGGTACATAAACGGTTTCACCTCGATTTATCCTTGCTGCAGATTGTTCGTTTGTTGGTTGCGCGGAGCGTGCCTGCGGGTACTTGTGCTTCCGCTTGTTGGTTGCCCATTTGCATTTACCTTGTGCTTCTGTTGCTTGTCGGTCAGAAGGCCATGCAGAAGCCTATGCAGACCCCGCCTCACTATCCCGGGTCAGGGGGTTACATGGGCCCAGGGACGCCAACGTCGATGTACCTTGGTGGAGGCGCTTCCCCATATGGCTCCTCAATGTTTAATGGGCCTGCAATGCCGCGCTATGGTATCCCACAGTTCCCTGGGGGTTCTCCGTATCCATATGGATATGGTGGTCGCATACCAATGGGGAGCCCCTACGGGCCAATGCAAATGGCCGGGCCAACTCCATACTCTGGTGGATCAATGATGGGAGCAGGTAACAACATGGCTTCTGGCTATGATAGGCATGCCATAGTTTGATATCGCCCATGCTTTAATTAATCTAGCTACCAAATTAAATAGGCAAATCTGATGCTTTCAGTAGTTCCTTTCATGCAAATCATAGTGTGTTAAACAATTAGTTTTACTGAATATGAATAATGTAATTTTATTTTCACTCAATCTTCATTTTCACAATTGCTAGCAATGGATACCCTTTGCAGTACGCCAGTACCGTTGTCATGTGTTTTGCCACGCGTTTTTGAAGCTACATTGTTTGGTTAGGATTATGGCATTTGATTCATGTTTTTGAGTCCAATGTTTCCCATGTGTTTGCTCACAAGATTTATCTTGCTTATTGTCTAATAAACAGGTGGAATGTATGGAATCCCCATGGACAGGTATGGGCCAATACCTGCTGGTCCTGGTCCAATGGTATGCCCTTGTGATTGTGATTATTTTCTCTATGTCTATTACCTCATGCTAATTTAAGTTAACTACTGTTGCTTTACATGAAGAACTTTCAACATGTTTGTTTATGCTTCTGTGCGAACCTTTTCTGTGATATAGTTCATAGTTATGATTTCTGTGATTGTGTCTACTTTGGAGTTGGGAATAACTGTTATGATTCCTAGCTCATAATGTTTCTTTTGAACTTGAAAGGTCTCAAGGGCTGGCTCATATTCTGATGAAGGTTCTCAGAAGAAGCCTGCAGGTATAAATTATTGAATTTGTATTTTGACATGTATTGATTAATATGGTTAGCACATGATTAATTCTTTTGCTAATCTCCTTAACTTTTGATGCAGGAGCTGGCCGTGATAATGACTGGGAGTGTCCAAATTGCCACAACATCAACTTTGGTTTTCGCACGGTCTGTAATATGAGAAAGTGCAACACACCTAGACCTGAAAACCAGGTTTGAGACTTCTGTCTTGTTATTATATGCGACCTGATAATTACTGCTTTCATGTATTTAAACTAAGATCATTTCAAGATTTTTTTTTGTGGTAGTCAATGTTTCTGTACTTCTGTTGAAGTGTAGTATATAACTTCACAATTGTGCTTGTATGCTTGAAGTTGGCTTTGCTGCCACAAGTTTTTTCGTGTGCTTGGAGTGTACATGTCTTCATTGTATACTATACTGTTGTAAACTGTTTGGTGAAACCATGCTTATGCACATCTGGATATCCTCTAGTTTGCCCTGCCGTAGCCCATCATTCCACTTGTATGCCTTTTCATTTATTGGACATCAGGATGTGAGTACTTATTGATCACCTTCTCTTTGATCCTGGGATTTAATAAAAACTCAATGCAACTTTCTCCCTCTGTTTTTTATCAATCTAAACCAGAATAATTTTGTGAACTAAAAGCAAACAAGTTTTGGCTTTTGTCTAAAAGTACTTATCTATCATCTAAACCTGGATCTTCCTTTCTAATGCTTGGGCTTCTATGTGTAGTTTATAGAGCTAAGTATATTTTACTGATTGCTTGTTTATCAACTTTTTGTGCAGGGATCTAAGCCTGATGGTTTAAGAGGCTCAAGTAAGTTTACACATGATAAGTGCTTAGTGCTCCTTTGTCACCAGATCTTTTTATGTGGTACAAATGCCTCTAGATTAGTATATATTGGTAATATTGGTTATCACTAGATTTTTGTTTGAAGGAATTGCTTTCTTTGGATTTTCTCACATAACTTATGGACTACCTTATCTAATGGTCTATGTAATTTATTGTTCTATCAATTCTATTCAAATTCACACCCAACCTCTCATTGATAGAACCAAAGATGCCAGAGGGCAGTTGGAAGTGCGAGCAGTGCAATAACATAAATTATCCTTTCCGAACAAAATGCAATCGTCCTCAATGTGGAGCGGAAAAGCCATCACAGACAGACAATGCAAATGATTCAGCGATAGATCAGGACAATCAGGTCTGTGTTTCCGAACCTTCAGTATGGTCCTCAACATTTGCTACACCTTTATTTTGAACATTAAGTTGCGTGCCTTATTATCTATTAATGCTATTTTGAATCATTTTCTTGCCCTCATATTTGTTTGCGCATAGCTTGATATATCATGTCCTTACTGTTACAGTGAGTCCTAGAACAGTAATGAGGGTCAAGAAGGTCCAGCGTCGTCGTCAAGGTTCAGTCTGAATGTGGGGTACATCTGTGTCAGTAGTCGCTGCTGTCGTTACAAGTTTCTTCCCCTTGAGACATTAGTTGAGTCGGGGCCTTGGAGTTGGCAATGGAGTCTTGCCTTACCTAATCACTACGGATAATGGTCAAGAACATCAATTTGTCATGTGGTTTGGTCAAGAATATCCATCTTGCCTTTCCTGGCTGAACTTGGTTATTTGTCTTTGTTACTGGTACTCTGGGTAAATTACCATCTGTTATATGAATGTCTTTTAGTTGTGTCATAGAATCTCACTCATCCGCTATGAAGTAAACTGTCATAATTTGGTTTTGGTTTTTGTTAAGGTTGCGTTGTGGTCGTTGTTTTCAATTTATGGTTGGTTTGATTTGATATTTTACAGGTGTTCTTTCTGAATGGTTGGCAATGGCAACCTTTCTTTCCTTCCAAAACAGTTTTCTTTGGGATGTTAGGAACTTAGTGAAGCGCTCTACTGAAATACTTAGGAGAACTCTTTCCCTTGTACTGGTAGCAATAGTTAGGTCTTAAGTTGACAGTGGACATCTCGGTTGCATACCTGCATATGTTACTGTTACGATCTTCCATGTTCTCTGGAGCTTTAACTGTTCAAGTATCACCATTCGGTATTTTTGGTTAGAAGAGATGCTCCTTGGTGAAAGTGATGTTCATCTCATTGTGCAGTGGTATTAGACTAATCACCTTACATGCTTGTCTCGATTGCGACTACTTCACTGACTTGGTACCATTGGCCCTAGTTTTTGTCATGTAACATTACGAAGCTTTTATCAAAGCTACGACTTCTGCATGAATTTCAAGACAGCAGTGAGCAGACAGATGGATCTTCCTTGTCCTACTGCTGGAGTACCAGCATTGCGGATGGCAGCACTCAGTGAATTACAGGCCAGTCTTACAAAACTGATGTGCTACCATTTCCTATTGGAAAACAAGAGGAGTTTGCACCAGGTGGATATACTTGTGTAAGCATTGAGCGTCTTGACAGACCTGTTTTGGAAATTCGATATGCTGTTAATCCAGGGGCCAGCATCTTTTAATGTAACCATTCCATTATTTGCTTGGAGTGATTCTTGTCTTATTTTCATTCTTTTGTTTCTTTTTTTTCACTATGTTGTGTGCCTAGCTTTGTTCTTCCATATCAAAATTGTATTGGGAATGATTACTAAAATGCTATGCAATGTTTCTCGGAGGAGAGGAGGTCGCTCGAGCTGGAGGTCTCGTGATTCAATTAGTTATTTCTTTACCTTTTTCATCTATTTTGTTTCTTATTATAACTCCCCTTCACTTCCAAATTGTTGAGGGCTTTCGAGTTAATTTAAATCAAGAATCCTTGATTTATTGCTGCCGGAGTTGGATCGAGAAGTGGAATAACAGGAAGGCGGTACAGAACACTTATGTACTCGGACGGCACGCAGGCCCATTTAGCACGATCCGGTCCAGACTTCCTACAAGGCCCAGAGGTCTTCTAAAAATCGCACACTCCCGCTTCTTCTTCCTTAGTCACCGCTGGCCCATGACATTCACCAACCGTCCTCCATCGCTGAAAGCTAGCGAGGCCTCGCCGTCGCCGATGCTCATCTGGTTTCCGTTGTCGGGTGGGCTAGCCATTTACACTGCAACGTTGTTCGTATTTTATTTCCATATAACATTTGTGGTACCGTCAGAAAAATTGTCTAGGGAGATGAGAAAGGGTCAATGGTAATTCACCTAGCGACATACTATTAGAGAAATTTTCTTATTTGGCCTGGATTAAAACTTTCCTTTCTTCGTTGGCTCTAAACAATGTTTTCTTACCTATTTGGCTTCATTTAAAGTTTTGATTCCCAATCTGTCCTTACCATCATCATCTACCGCCTCTAACAGTGTTAAGTGGTACATGAAATTATCAATTTACCCCTGAGACATTATGAGAAACCAAAGGGCATCTAGGAAGCATACCAAAATAATTTTGAGCACTCTTTGAACCCAATTTCATAATAGCATGTTTTAAACCACATTTTCTATCTTACAGGTGCCTGAAAATGGAAATGAACTAGCAACAAGGGAAAAGATGTCTAATCCTAAGTATGAGAAAGAGTACTAATCGTTGGATCTAGATTAGATGGATGTTGTTTATCGCCTGGAGAGAATTAAGAAATCAGGCCCCTGTGATTTAGCAAGTCTCATTTTAAACACTTTTTTTATAGGAGTGCAACATCCAAAAATGATGTCAACTTGATTATAGCATACAATTTAAAAGTTCATCATCCAAAACATTCGAAAGGGGCACAAAGCACATAGTTCAACATAGTGTTCGACACATAATACATTAGTTCCACAATACACTAGATTGCCACATAGTTCAACACATATACATCAAGTTCACATTAAAAGTCGACATTCCACGCATAGAATTAAAGTGAAGACACATTAGGATTAGGGTTTTAGTTTGTGAAGATAAAACGGGAGGGAGGATGCGAGGCGGGGACCAAGAGAAAGAAGAGATTTGACGCTCAACGTTTTTCTATGTGGGATGCTCTCTGTCTACGGACACCTATTAGGCCTAGTGGCAGGTCTTGGATAGATCTCACGGTAAGGCCATATTAGTAACCAAAAGTTCATGTGAGGCCACATAGGTAAGAAATTTTATTTCAGGGCCAAGAAGAAAGATAAGTTTTAATCAGGTCCCAATAAGAAATTTTCTCTAATAACCTTAAATTTCTATACCAATCAATGCATGCATGACATTTTTATATATAATGCATATATAAGTGCATCGTATCCTCACTAGCTGGAAGTATATATCCTCTATCGCTACTCGCATTATCAATGCTTGCAACTCCCTATCTATCTCTGGATCTCTATGTTTAATTTTGAAGATAGAATTGTGCATGCACCATACATTTTATGTTAAAGTGGCAAGGATTCTATTAATAAATAGCCAATTTTTTCTTAGGTATCATGAAGTTCTCTCTTTGGGTATCTATGTTTTAATTTTGAAGATAGAATTGTATATATTCAGCAAAAAATAATCTCTTAAGATTAACTTGTAACTGAAATTGCATTCCCTCTTGTCCTGCAACATCCTTCAGTCATGTTAAATGTCGAAGTTCTGATAAACCATATGGTAATAAGATAATGTACTTTGAGATCATAATTAAACATGTATAAAACCATGATTTTAATAAGAGTTTTAGATTGAAATTTCTAATTAAACTCCTATACTAGAAGAGACTATAACTTTAACAATACTATGCTTTACAAAATATAAAATTGTTACCTCATAACTTTTGAAAACCATAGTAAACTTCTATGATGTAGTAGAACATGATAAAATGGACTTGTCATTAGACTTCGACAACAGGATAATTTGACAATAGATTGGAGTGGATACTAATATTTTAATTTGAGAGAAAACTCATCTATATCTACTCCCTCCGTATCCTAATTAGAGGACGTTTTGGACAAACTTTAGGTCAAAGATTTTGAATATAAATCATCAATAACTTTTAAGTTGTTGAGATTGCAAATGTGAAAATTATATGAATATATTTTTCTTGAAAAATACTTTCATAAAAATATACATATATCATTATTCCATAAAATTTTTATAAAAACAAGAGGTCAAAGTTGTGTTTGGGAGACCGTGTTGTTGTCCAAAACGTCCTCTAATTAGGATACAAAGGGAGTATATCTATATCTATATCTGCAGTGTCTATATATATATATATATATCTATATCTATATCTATATCTATATTTGTAATTTGTAAGCCATCTATAATATGTGTATCTGTATCTATATCTATATCCGTATATTCTGCTATAATCCTAAACCCCACTAGAAGTCAATCTCGACATGAAAGCCATCCACACCAGCAGCTACTAGCGTATGCAATTATGATACATTTCTATTCATACATGCTATCCAAGTCCATGTAACTATATCACACACAATTCACTAAAAAATATTTGCGATCTCCATAGCAACACATGGGGTATGCTTCTAGTTCTTAATGGTATTGCATTCCTCTCCCGTGTTTTCTTACAATGTGAGAAGCACAATATATTTTCCTCTCCCACAATCAAATAAAGTATCTTAAAAGTAAAACACAACACAAGATTAATTAGAGTCAATTTTTTTCATGACATATTTTAGAATTGAAAGACACAACTACACCACCCACGTCGTGAAGCACAGTATATTTTCTTGTCAGCTAGCTACACCACCCACATCGTGAAGCACGGTGTATTTTCCTGTTAGCTATGTGTATCGACATTATTAATATCCAAGAAAATGCAAGAGGGGATCAAGGGTTATGGCATCATAGACAAGAATGGAACCTGCCTATTCAGAACAGTGATAGGGGAAAACGGTGTTGTGTCATATATTAGTAGATATGTATTGTCTTGGACCCCAAATATAAATCCATTAATTAGGAGATTGACATGGTCTTCAATATGACAATTCGAGATGAATCAAGTAACATCAACATAATGCTTTACTCCCTCCGTATCATATTTAGATGCCGTTTAGGATAGCGACACGGTCTTTCAAACATAACTTTGACCTCTTGTTTTTATAAAAATATTTATAGAATAATAATATATGTATTCTTTTATTAAAGTATTTTTCAAGATAAATCTATTCATATAATTTTCACATTTGCAATATCAACAACTTAAAAGTTATTGATGATTTATATTCCCAATGTTTGACCCAAAATTTGTCCATAACGACATCGAAATTTGATATAGGAGTATCTATCTATCTATCTATATATATAGCCTGTTAGTCATTTATGGTCAAATTTTAAAATAGTTTTTTGAATTAAACAAGACAAATGAACTGAATTTTTAGGATTGGAGGAGGTAGTAGTATTTTTCAAGAAAGGATACACAATGCACCATTATTGCCAAGCCAAGAATATCAGGCTTGTAAGAGATGGTGAGTATGGTCCATCTAATAATCTCTGTATTAAAATGCAATGGGCTATGTATATGTAGATATATAAATAAATGCATTATATCCTTGCTACCTAATTAAGACTATATACATACCCTCGATCTCGACCTGTATAAGTATCAATGTCTATACGTAATGTATACTCTATCTTATTGTAGAGATAGAATTTGGCCGTGCACAAGTCACTGCTTTCATTATTTATAGCAAAGTGTTCATAAATATGGTTATGCGATAAAGATCTGACCAATATTTTTATTATTCAGGGACATTATGCCTAAAATAGTGCACATATCATCTCACTTTCAAAAAAGTCGACCAATTTTAAATTTGGCTAAATCTATTAAAAATACAGGTATGATACAGAAGAAGTATTGTTAGATTAATTAACTATATATGCAATATATCTCATATAGTAAACAGATTTGAAAACATAAATATCGATATTATTTTTATAAACTCAGTATGTAATTAATTTCCATTGTAAAAATTGAGACATGCATTTTTCTTTTTAGGATTGGGGTCAGTATGATTTAAGCATGAAACTAGTTAAGAAGGAACAACGTACGACCAAAGCCAGAGGCATATGTGAAAGGATCTGTAGCCTAGTACGTACAAGAGCTTTAGTTTTGTATAAAAAGGCAATCGAGAGGCATAAAAAATAGCCAAAGTAGTTAACTTTGTGTATATATGCATAGTTTTTTATTTTTTAATCCTTTGGATCTCTCCGCCCCTTTTGTTTTGAAAACATATAGACACCGAACGCTCACATGCAAGAGTACACTCATCCTTTAATTTGATTCTGCTGTATCCATTAACATGAAATTCCCTCGATCTACCTTAAGAAAATTGTTACTCCCTCCGTTCCAAATTATAAGACGTTCCAAGAATCTTGGAGAGTCAAAATATCTCAAGTTTGACCAATAATTATAGAGAAAACTATAAAGATTAATGATATTAAATAGATATATTATGAAAATATAATTAATAACGAATCTAATGATACTTAGTTGATATCATAAATGTTATTATATTGTTGTATAAATTCGGTCAAAGTTGAGATAGTTTGACTCTTCAAGATTCTTGTAATGTCTTATAATTTGGAACGGAGGGAGTAATTAGCAAAGAAATGTATCCTACTATACGCGTATAAATATCTGTATATACTATATTAAACATGGAATACACGCATAAAATAAATGCAGCTGCATCTATTGGTGTGTATCCATCTAACTATAGAACCGCATCCATCCTGTCTACGTATCCAGTACTCCACTGTCCTCGTCCGTACGATCAGGAGATAGGGCTACGCTCGCAAGGCATCCACAAAGTCAACCCAAACATCACCAATTGTCAGCGCGAGCTCATGCCGCCACGTGTCCACTCTCGCTACTTTAAAACCACACACCCTTCGTTCGTCTCGATCGATCCACACTCCACAGTACCCCGCTACCTCTTCTTCTCGCTCTTGTTTTTGCAGGTGATCGAGCCTGAAGGTAACGGGCAATTAATGACGGCGACGGGGTCGAGCAGCAGCAGCGGGGCAGCGAGGAGGGGACGTTCCCAGTCGTCCCAGCAGCAGCGCCGCGAAACGGCGGCGGCGGCGACGGGCGGCGTTCGTCGGTCGCACAAGGACCTGGGCTGGACGGGCGTCCGGGAGCGGCTCTGGGGCGGGTGGGCGGCGGAGATCCGCATCCCGCGCACCCGGTCCAGGCTGTGGGTCGGCAGGTTCCAGCACGCCGTGCAGGCGGCGCTGGCCTACGACGCCGCCATGTTCTGCTTCTACGGCGAGCGCCTCCCGAGCCAGCGCAAGTTCAACTTCCCCGGCGCGCCGCGCCCCGCCATCCCCGAGCACATCCGCGTCCAGCTCACCGTCGCCAACATCAAGGCGATCGCCGCTGACTACGGCCGAAGCTTCGCCGGCTTCTTCTTTGTTGCGCCGCCGGCGGCTCAGCTGTTCCCTACACCACCTGCGGCTGCCGCACCACCACCGGCACCACTGACGCCACCTCTGATGATGGTGCCAGCGCCGGCGCCGGCGTCGGCTACGGCTACTGATGGTGCTGTCGCCGCCAGCGCTGAAGCAACCTCTACAACAACTGATGTCTTCCATGCTGCTGATGGCAACGCCGGGAACCGCGTGGATGGAGAATTCATGGCAAGTGCTGATTGCCTGCTCTCCTGCAACCCAGATGATTTCGCTGGGGTTTTAGACATCGACGACGTGGAACTCTTTATTAACCAGAACTGATTAACCGATCCTGCTTGCTAGCCGCATGTGCACTCTCTCCGTGTGTGTGTGAAAAGCTAGCCGTATCAAGAAGACTAGATCGTCTCGTTATATATGCGTGCAATAAATCACTACAAACTTTGTAGTCTCTGTCAGTGTACGTGCAAAATGTATATTATATATGCATGTATGCAGTAGTACTACTTATATGCAACAAGTTCTTGAAGTGAGATCTCTGGTTTATGTACTGTATATATTTTCAATACTGTGAGGTCCTATATGATACACAGGTTGTTGATCGATTATCCCAGCGAAGTGTGTTTAGATGCAAATTTTGTGAAAATAGAGCGGAAAGGAAAATACATGATTACACGAAAACAAACCTATATATATAGCAGAAGCTTTGATACTTGAAATCTGGAACTGTTCAAGAGTCACATGATCCCTAGAATTACAAACTTCAAGAACTAGAGATCACAATTACGTAGCTGCATGTGTACTTCTTGCTAGAATCATGAGGAATCAGGCATTTTTTTAACAGTTTCTCTTATGAATCATATGAGGATTAAAGAAATAAGGGTTTTGTGTTTTCCTCTCATGTTAAGAACTAGAAATTAATAAACTCAACTTTTGATTGTGTCCATATGACATCAATATACCAAAAAAGTCAACTTTCTCTATCGGTTATGATCATGACCACGCTATAATGTTCCAGGTTTTGTGTCAGTTACATGATACAAGAGACATTAGAAATTCCTTATCTTTGACCATATATATATGGTTATATGCATGCTATCACGTTAGAAATTCTTTAAATCTCTAATATTATTTCCAGAAAGAACCTGTAGAATTGTTCTTCATTTTTGTGGAAGTTTTATTTTTCCAAAATTGTTCATTGTCGATTTTCATGGTCAAAATCCCCTTTTTTCATTCTATGTTGTCAAAATCAAACGGGATGATGCGTGTACCAAAGCTCGATCCAGGGTGACTTGGCACTAGAAATTTTTGGAATAACCGTGTTTCTTAGCATGCTTTCCCATGCATAGAATAGTTTGGATTGGAAACTTATATATATCACTACTACAGAATCCATTTTCCGTGGCGGTTGAAATCGATTAACCGTGGCGGTTATTTCAACCGCCACAGATCAATGGTCACGGCTAATAGGGCATTAACCGTGGCGGTTGGAAGTTAACCGCCACGGTTAATCAATCTAAAAAAACAAAAAAACGGATCCAGATCCAGGCCCAGGCCGAGTCCCAGGCCCAAATCCAGATCCACCTCGCTCGCCGGCGGTCGTGCGCCGCCCTTGCACCGCCGCCTCGCGCCGCGGTCGAACCGCCGCCGGCCTCCTCGCGTCCTAGCGCCGCGGTCGCGCCGCCGCCTTGCGCGGCCGGCCGCATCGCGCCCTCGCGCCGCCTCAGGGTGGGGAGGGGCGCCGGAGGAGGGGCGGACGAGGGAGAGAGGGAGGACCGCCGCCGCCGGGGGAGGGGAGGTACGCCGCCGGGGGAGGGGAGGGTAGGTACTCCGCCGGTGGGGGGAGGTGGAGGGCCGGGAGGGGCGCCGTGGGTGGGGGAGGGGAGTCGGAGGAGGGGCGGGTTGGGTGGGGGAGGGGCGCCGTCGGGGTGGGGGTGGGACTGTGGGAGTGAGAGAGAGAGAGAGAGAGAGAGAGAGAGAGAGAGAGGAGAGAGAGAGAGAGAGAGAGAGAGAGAGAGAGAGAGGAGATTAGTGTTAGGGTTTGGTTCGTATTTATACTGCGACTTGTTTCTGGGCCAAATGGGCTTCGTAGTGGGCTCAACCATTCAACGCCTCGCAAAATAGATTTACTGTGGCGGTTATTTTTTAACCGCCTCGGTAAATCTATTTTGCGAGGCGGTTGAATGTAACCGCCACGGTTAATCCCGACATTAACCGTGGCGGTTTAGGTGAAAACCCGCCACGGTTAATAAAAGCCAAGTGCTATGCAAAATCATTTCTGTAGTTGTGTATACCACTATGCCCTCTCTCGCCCCCCGCATCGCCCCACACGCGGGCGACAAAGAGGCAACCCAAACCCTAGCGCATGTCCCCTTTCCTCCCTCTCTTCAGTCGTGCCGCTGCCGGAGCAGGCCAACAGCCGTGCGGCTTGCCGAGAGGATGACGACATGGCTCTTCTTTGTGGTGGAAGCTGTGGTAGCCGGGGACAAGTTCACATGCAGCGTCCTGGGTGCGGTGAGGTATACATCGGCGGTCTAGGACAACCTACTCACCTTGGCATCTAGATCCGGTGGTCCAAGGGCTAGATTCGTGTGGAGCTTCGGAGGCAACTCCACCTTAGCATACCAGTTAGGCACAGGATCCGCGGGTACGATGCTTGCGGTTCGGAGTGCTATGCCTAGGGGCATGTGTCGTGGCGACAATAATGACGACCTAGGGCGCTGAGGGTGGACCCGAGTCTGGCACCCTGACGGTCAAATCTGGCGCTCCTAGGGCAAGGGTGGCAACCCTTGGTGGGGCATGCGTCTGAAGGTGGCTGGGGAAGGTCGGGAGCGTTGACGATGGGTGATTGGGCCCGCAGCGGCAGTCGACGACAACTTCAACATGTGGCAAGGTGATGCTCCCAACAGGTAACTCTGGCTCAACATGTTGCCCGGTCGAATGGGGTGGTGGCGCGCCAATGCAATTGTGCGGCTGCAATCGATGTGTCGATGCCCTTTTAAGGGCCTTTCGCGAGATGGTAGGTAGTGACTACAATGGTTGCGATAGGGTATGGTACGGTGTGACATCTTGGCTCGAATATGGGCTAGAGATACCTCATGCAAAAGCCTTGTCGACAACGATGCATGTGGGTGTTGCTTTCCTGTTAGGGGCGTCGTGTCCCCTCAACAATGTCTTTCATGCGTGAATGTTAGGAATATGCCCTAGAGCTAATCATGTAGATGATTATATTCCGATTGTATCCATGATTAATAAAGTGTTCTTTGAATATCCATTATAGACAAATAGTATTGATTGACGATTATGTGAATTGTTTGTGGAACTCAATTACCTGAATGGTTATTCTAAAAGTTGTCCCTGGTCGGCATTCTTGTAAGAGCACACTTGAATATTAGACCAGCACATGTATTAGTTGATGGCTATGTTTCACAAGTCATAGACATGGAGATGTCAAACTAATAATGTGGGCACATGTGAGACATGTAGGCTGGACTGACCCAACAAGAGAAAGTCTCTATTCATGTCATGTACGTTATGTCCTTAGACCTGAGATTGTGGTATGTACTCAAGATGTGAAACGATCTACTTAGGGACTATCAAACGTACTACTCGTTATTGGGTAGTTATAAAGGTGGTCGTTGGGTGGTCGGGAAACATGCTATGAGACATAGACAATCAAGATGGAATTTGCCCCTCTCTTCGTGAGAGAGATATCACTGGATCACTCATGTGATTGGATCAACAAATGCATGGCCGTGCTTGGGTTAAGTGTTAACCCACGAGTTGAACCATATATCGAGTGGCAAAGGGAATAACTTGTACATGGTCATAGTGGTTCGTCTGATATGATCATTGCGTATGCATAGGAGTTGACACGCCTTGCTAGAGGCCGCTATCAACTATTGGTCGAGTAAGAGTACTTGGGCCATGTCTATGTATGCGTGAGCCCATAGGGTCGCACGCTTAAAGGGCTGGAAGCCTAATTCGGGTTGGACCCGAATTAGACTAGGTTTAGGGTTACTAATGGGCCTCCAACGTGGGAGCTCGTCAGGATGCCTATATAAGCAAGGGGTGGGCGCGGGGCGAGATTGATCCACGCCTTTTGGCAGCCGCCGTCGCCTCCCCACGCTCGCGCCTTTTGCTCCTCGCGGACCTAGCAGTCCGGAGGCGCAACGCTTCCTCCCTGTACGTGTGGGATTCCTCGGAGGTGCTGCATCTGGAGCACAAGGACGAACCGCGCGAAGGGGACGTTGAGACGGACGACCACACAACTGCACTGCCTGCTGCGACGCGCACGACTACATCAAGTCGTCTTCCGCTGCATCTGCGCGTCTAGTGGTAATCCCGTAACCTATAACTAGCAATAGATCCTGTTTTATGAGGTCGAAAAGTTTTGTTTTCCGGCTAGCGTAGCAACCTCGTATTACATCAGTGAAAACCCAGTTCATTCCTGGACAAGCGATGATGATGATGCAATCGATGTCGTACCCTTAAAGGCGTCTCTGTGGAAATTCATCTCGGCCGTGATGTCTTGTTCGACAGATGTCCACCTCTTGACGCCCGGTCGATGCATGCTGACAGGTTCTGCATCGTGAAGTCAGAGCTGCTACATTAGGGGGTGTAGCTCGACAATGATGACGTGGGGTGAACCCCATCTTTGAGATGGGTTTCTGCTTGGAGGCATGACAATTGCCGCAGGCATGGCGTGGGATCAATGCAGGAAGTCTAAGATGCTCTTCGCTTAAGGTTTGAGCTTGGTAAAATGATGACGTATTGTGGTCTCCTGCTTCGTGCCTGTCGGTCTGGCATCTAGGATGGGTCTTCTATAGTTTACCATAGGAGGTCAGAGCTGCTGGCTGTTTTGCAACCATACTCAGCAACGATGACTAATGTTAATGTGTACTCTATCGTGTTTGCATGGGTGGACTAGCCTTTCTTGGTGTTTTGGTGTCACGCTTGGCTTACCTTTGCTTGTACGCAATGGCGGACCCAGCTGAAAATATCACCTAAGGAGGATCACTATGTACAGATATAGAACTTCACCGATATATCGATTTAAATATGGTATATATATATATATTGTAATATCACGTAACAATTATGTTCCAATTTGTAACTGGACAAACAAAAGCCATAGAAGATGTTGGAGCATGATTATTGATTACCTTTCACATGAAGAAAGTTTTTTCCATAGCCCCTTCAACATCTGTAGTAAAATTGGTTGGGCCCTTCACCAAATAAGCCCTCCTAACATCATCTCTAATGTCTGGATGAAATTGATCAATTGCTACACGAAGGGTCGGATCAGAAACAAGATGAACATTGGCTGAAAACCTTAATAGTACCTTCAACATCTACATCTTGCTCATGTGATTGTGGTTCTTGATAATCAACACCTTGTACTGTTTCTAATGGATGTTGGCTCTTCCTGTTCTTCAGGTTCAACAACAACATCATCATCGCTTTCACGAGTACTTGGCCCCGAGTTACTTCCACTTGCCGAATTTGTACTAGGAAAAAAGATTTTTAGATCTGCAAAACCAATTAAAAATTCAATTGATTTCACTAATTAGAGATCAATCTATATGTATTTAATTGACAAAGAATTCACAAATCACAATGAGGCATTACCTAATTTCTTATACCGCTTCTGGCCACTCAATGGAGGTCTCCTCGCGGACCTCGCTGTGCTAGACACATCGCCGGCGCTGGCTGTAGCTTCATCTCCTCTTCCCCCAATGCCTTCATCTTCTCCCCCATCCAACCGGTTGACTCGGGATTTGCTTCTGAAATCTATCCCCAATCTTAATCACACTCCAAGCCAATCCCAATCGGAAGCACAGAGCAGATATTGGGGATTTGAGTGCTGACCTTTCAGATGCAAAATGAAGAGCAGGGCCACGCGCGCACGGCCGCACGGGAGGTTGGGAGCAGCCGAGCAGGGCCGCCCGCCGCGTGCCGCGCCGCCGTCGCCCGTCCGGCCGCTGGCCGCCCGCGATTTGGAGCGCTGTTGCCCGCCGCGCGCCGCGCTGCCGCCCACCGCGCGCCGCGCCTCGTGCTGCCGCTGGCCGCCGCGAGTTGGAGGCTTGGAGCGCCGCGCCGCCGTCGCCCGTCCTGCCGCTGGCCGCCCGCGATTTGGAGCAGACGAACGCGCCCCTAGCCCCCAACAGCCCCTAGCGCCCTGCCCCTTCGCCTAAACCTAAAGGGCCGAAATGGGCGAGAACGAGAAAGTGGGCCTTGGCCCAGCTGGCGCCCCCAACGACGCCCTGTCTTCTTCAACCTCTGGACGACGACGCTTACCTCGGCTTCAACCGCTCGATGAACTCAGAAACGCAGCTGCCAACCGGAGAACTGAGGGGTAGTAGTGGTGCTCGCCGGAGATGACCTAGGGCGGCCGCCCAAGCTCACCCTATAGGTCGGTCCGCCTCTGCTTGTACGTAAACTTTATTCGTCTTAATTGAAAGATAGAGCTACTATATATGTCATTGTTTCAAAATACAAACCTATGTTTATTTGAAGATATAAACTATAATGTGTAATACAACAACTAAGTACAATTCGGCATTATATCTGGCCTGCAGTTTTGCGACCCCTTCTTATCATATTCAGAAAGATAATATTATTTTCTATAAGTTTGTCATTCAAATTTAATTATATGCATCTAGTTAAACACAAACTATCTAGTTATAAAATATACTGGAATATAGATGGCGCAATTGTTAGTGCAATAAATGATGAATTCTATATGAAAAATTGATATGAGATTGACTTAATTTAAATAAAGATGAAAGGCGAGCCACACACAAATGGACTTGCAGCTAGGCCACAACATGAGTATATATGTAGGTGCAATACCAAAAAGAAAAGGTTTTGTAGCTCCGTCCAGATTCAAAGCAAGAAGGGGGTAACCCAGAGGCACAGAAAAGGAGTAAGAGTTGGACAACAAAAAAAAGTGAAAGATGAAAGAAAAAAGTTTGCTCTTTAATATTATTATATTATATTAGCATATAGATATAGATATAGATGAACTACTCTATAATAACTAATAACTTGGAGATAGATGGGAAGAAAGAGCAAGCAACGGAATAATTTTTTGTGGTTTTGAATATTAGATATATATATATAATTAGTTTAGTTATTGTTTTTTATATATATAAACATTAAATATAAATATAGATAGAGGTAGTGTATCCGTATGCCGATGCAGATGAGGACGGAGTCGACACCGACGAGGCAAACCATTGTAGATTTCTATCTAGCGCTAGTCGGGTACAGTCGATGAGAAGGCAAGGCAATAGTAAGAGCAGGTTCAATAAGCTTGACTTTAAGTCAAGCCACATCATCTTGAGACAAGCTTAAAAGACAAGTTGTACAATAGCTAGACTTCTCATACTAACTTAAATTTTATTTTTTATTAAACAGACCCATATGCTACAAGGAAAGAAGCCAATAGCAAGTATGAGAGGGGTGGTGGGGACCTACATGCAGCCTAGGAGAATGTGATGAGCTTGGTGCCAAGTTTAGAGTCAAGTTTATTCTCTCTCCTCTATTCTCTCTCTTTCACATAAGATTTTGCTAAGTTAGCTTGGCTATAAGGTAAGATGAGGTGTATTATTGTACATGCTCTAAACTGCTGACACAAGCTTTACGTGCATGATTCGGTACAAAAGTCAGAGGTCTGACTGTCGGGCCGGGCGACCAAGGACCAAGGTCCTCAGCCGTCGCCACGGACGTGTGGTTGGTGGACGACTGGACGTAGAGGAGACCCACACAAAATACATAAACAGTACGTGAATGCGCCCCGCGGTTCGGCATTGTCATGGACTCCACATTTACGACATATTGTTAAGTCAAAGACATTTTAAATTTCATCAAATTTATACAAAACTATCAAAATTTATGTTACAAAATAAGTATCATGAAATTTTTAACTGAATATTTGGTATCACAATTGTTGATAATTTTTTTCTATAAAGTTTAGTTAAACTTTAGACAATTTGATTAAATAGAAAAACTAAAATGGCATCTTTTTCACGATAGAGGTAGGACTCTATATATTTTTTATCCCAAAAATTTCAATGTCTTGAGATTTTGAAGATAAATTAGTGAAGGAGAGAAACGATCCTATTACATCTATTTTTTTAACACTTTTTCTATAGTTCAGATGTCTGAAATTTAAGATAATTTCAGGCAACACTAATATACCACCAACTAGTATAAATTAGTTGTTAATTTTGTATTTTGTTATTGTTGTTGTGTTATAACATATTAAATTTTTATCCTTGTCCTCCTATATTATAGAAATAATTGTAATTGTTAAATTGTCTTTGTGCCAACATATATAAGATTTTGCCAGGTTTGTAGTTTTGTCTAACATATTTTTTATTTCTGAAACAAAAAACTGCAGACTGTGTCTACATAAATTGCAACGAACTAAAACTACAATTTTAGTATAAAATTTATGCAATAACTGTCGACTGAAAAAAAATCTAAAATTAAGACACTTGAAATTTAGCAAATCCCTTTTTTCAAACATATTGAAAAGAGGAATGTCGCATGGTTAAGTTTTCTAATAATCTGGGTTGCTGTCATGGCAACGAAAAGCTAGCGCATGTCAGTTTGAATTTTGGTGCCATGCTAAGTTTTTTTTTGTATAGAACATTAGCGCCAAGTCCAATTACTCATACACTAACCCACCTGTGGCGAAAGCAAAATCCTCCAGTGGTTTCTTCATTACAAACTACATGAATTCCTCACACGTTGTCTAGGAGCTAGATATTTCTATGAATGACAACTAATGTATGGATAAGTAAAAAAATGCTGAAGATATTGATTTAAGGATTGAACTAAGATTTACCAAATATCGAATGGCAGGGTAATTTCATATCTATATAAAGTACTTGCTCCTACTGATGTAAACTGCTAAAGGAATTCAGTCAAATTGGTAAGTCATACCATAAGATTAAACTATAGGTGCTTCTGCATGATTTAAATAGTGAACTTTACAATTTGGAAGAGAGCACCGGTTAAAAAATGGTAATTGTAGAGGATAACCATGGATATTGGATATATGAGTGTATACCTCACCAGCAATAGTTTTGTGCTTTAAATGGATAAAATAGAAGGAGAGAAGAGGTCTACTTGCTCATTATTTAACAGTTGCATCTACTTGATGAAGATAACACCGCATGTGTGTTGGCTCTTGCCCTTCACCATCTCATGCTTCTATTGTTCCGTCCTTGGCCGTTTGAGGTCGCTGGAGCGCAAATCACAAAAAAGAGGCCGATGGGGCGCTCGACATGTCCCCCTAGCTATAGACGACCATAAGGCCCGTGACCCATAGGCAAAGCCCATGGCATGTTGTTTTGGCCCGGTCAGACGCAACCTAGCCCGACGGTTATCGGGCCCGTGCTGGCCCAACCCGACTTTAGGGCTGTGAGTGGGCCTCTATCCCGGCACGCACAACCCACACCTTTACTTTTCATATAAATAAATATATCAAAACCTTAACTCACTCCTCTATACTCCATCTGTCACAACCTCTCTTCTCGCCATTCCCACTCCCTATGTTGCTCGATCTGGCTTCTCCACCTCCTCAAGATGCCCCTTTCCCGATTGATTGCTTCTCCTTCCTGACTGTCGTTGAATGCCCTCTTCTCTTATTGACTCCCCCTTCTCGATTCACCTATGTCTCTTGGCTCTAACATACCTAACACTAAAGCCACTAGCGACCTCTATCCCTTCTCCCCCATCACTTCTCGAAAAAGAAACCACTAGGCACCATCATGAGCGGTGGGTGGCGAGGGCGGAGGCCGGGCCCTACGAGCATTGACAACACAATCTGGCTCGAATGTCAATGCTCTACTTCTCCACCTATGTGGGTAAGAGCGGTCTCAACCAATGTGAGCTAGAGCGACCTGATGGTACAAGGGTAGGGCATGTGGGTCCTAGCATGGCCTTCTTCTTGTAGAGCCATGCTAGGCCATCAGCACAACCCATGGGCTAGCCTGGCGTGACACAAAGAGCTAATAGGTCTATGTTGGCCCGATCCCCGTCAAGTTGTGGTGGGTGAGGCAACCCATTTGGCCATCTATAGCCACAGTCGTGTTGTGTGAGATCCTGCCGCTGATGGGCATAATGTCTTGCCATAAGGGATGCCTCTCATTGGTGCAAGAGTTGGATGGGTTGGGTTTCCAACCCACTATGCTACCACACTACCAACTTAGCACTATTGATCTCAATGTTAATGGTTGGGAAGCTATTAATGGCAAGAAGACACCACAATCGCAAGGGCTAGAGGAAGCAACTGATTTGAACAAGGCGATGATCGTGGGGGCCAGGAAGGTCATGGTGAAGCAATAATATGTGCATCAGCTATGGCTGGCGAACAATTTGCACCTCTAGTATAAGATTCCTCAACTCCCAGGTTGAGGCAATAGGGGAAGTCCAAGGCAATTGTTGTATAGGTGAGGGATTGTTAATGCATCTACCTAGCTATGTGGTGGGTAAGCTAATAAGGACATTCCATCTGTTCAACCGTGCAATGGCAAGGCAAAGTGATGGGCTGATTGGTGGGTGGGAGGAACAAGCATGCCAGTTGTTTGGCTGCGCAGGTGAAATGGATGGAGCAACAAATGGATTTATTTGATAGATCTAATTAATCTGATGGATTGGGTTAAGTGATGACATGGATCATTGTTGGATCAAATAGACCCATAGTCGTATTTTCTATATATGAGATAGATATATTAATGCATCTCTAATTATCCTTACAGTAATGCACCCTGCTCCAAAAACAAATCCTTTAACGACATTAACTTTTCATTTCATGACCTATATAGCAAGTACTGATGCACCTTTTTTTTAGTTCTCATTATCATCTTGTAATATACAACAAAATGAACTGATAAAATCCATATGGTCAGAGATCTCAACCAAGACCCACAAGAGGGGGATCAAGATGCATAGCCTAATTTCAATAATCCTACTCTAGGTCAAGACAAAGTCCATGAGGATGAAGATGCTATAGAGGAAGATGAATAATTTTATCTAGGTATTTGCTTGCTCAATGAACTATTACAATCATTAATTCAAACTTGTCAATCTGGGATTAGGGTTTTCAAAATCAAATTTTTACCAATGATAGTATGCATATATCAAAAAATTTAGATTTGATAGTGAATGTGGGTAATGATGAATAGGATAGATAGCCATCTCTCAACCAAATTTGACATTTGACCTAAGTAGTGCAACCCAATAAGAAGTGCATGGATGTACAATTTTCCAACACCCATATATTCTTGATCAGATGATAAATAGTGTAAGGCCTTGTTTGGATGCACATGTATCTACCTCAAACCACATGTGTTGGAATGGATTTGTGATGGAACCGTCCAAATTATAAGAGATCAAGTACCAAAGTAGCTGATTTAACTGCCACTTAAAACACTTGAGCCCATATAACTCCGGTAGTCCGGAAATCTCGAAGGATTTCTATCAATTGAGGATCGCGCAAACTCAGGTATGCACATTCGAACGAGCCACAATTAAACCAAAAATACTTGAAGTACGAATAAAGTTATTACAACACTTTGTTCCAAATAAAAGTAGTACTTACGCCACAACACCTGTGGCCAAATAAAACATTGTTTGAAACTTTGGACCCAAAGTTTTACTCCACACTGAAATCATAAAAAGGTTGGGGTGCCCACAAGGCCATGTCCGACAACAGCAAAAGATGAGCTTGTAGAAGACCTTGCCCAAGGCCTACTCCTCTTCTCCTTCGAAAGGATAGAGACAGTGCTTACAATAGCCGAAGTATACTTGGCCATCTGCAACAAACGGGATAAACCCTGAGTACGGGAATGTACTCAGCTAGACTTACCCGTCTAACTGAAAATAAAGACTCCAAGGATATGCAAGGCTATATAGGTGGGTCTGGGTAAACTTGCTTTTGCGGAAAAGCGAACAAGATGAAACTAAAGATTAGAGAACAACCATTTTCCATCCTATTATCATTATCTCTAGGTTTGCACCTGTACTAGAGCACTCACTTGAACTACTCAAGCAATATAATAACATATATCCAGTTCCTTCATCAAAATTTTAGTAGAACCATTACGATGTCACATGGAGTTGTACCATGGTGAAGCTCAGCATAATCCCCCATATCCAGTGGGGGGCGACAATTCGAATCGATATACACCAGCTGGTAAGATTACCTTTAACACACGCCCACACTTTCCCCGTCGGGTCCATGCACTGGGTTACCGCTCAACAAAGTCCAGGTGGTAACCGACGCGATCTCAGAGTAGTCCACCCAATTGTAGAAATCAGTTGGCCACCATGGGGAGTCGGCCCGAACAATGTTTACTCGGCTTCGGGGTCGACACTCCCGACGACCCCTATGTGAAAGGGCGCATTCAAAGATCTAAGAGGGCCACCATCGTATACAAACCTATACGATCCATCGGACGGACTGCCCCCAAGTCTAAACCACTTGGTGCCTCTTCCTTCCAGTTGACCGCATTTCATTACTACCATTGGTTCTTTCCACGATAGCAAATATAGCCAACCGTGATAGGTATTATCCCCATGGGATAATACTAACATAAAATATAAAAGTAACCATTTATTCTAAGCAGGCTAAGCGGTTGCTTTTACTTTTATTAACAGGGTAGCAAGGTAGGTAAAACAATAATCAAGGAAGGTAATGCAGCAATTTGGGATTCAAACAACTCCTGTCACCTAATGCATCACAGTATAAAATACTCAAGTAGATTAATTGTAAATATTGGGAGGCTTAATAATGCTTCGGGGCTTGCCTTGAGTGAAGGTGGAGGGCTGGTGGTCAGGGCACTCGGGGAGGTTAGCGTCAAGCTCGTGGTACTCCTCGTTTAGCTCCTGCACCTCCTGGACTTCTGTCTCTGAGGTTGGCTCCTGATGTTCCTCCACGGATCCTAAATGATTGCAATGCATAAATAACTTGATGGTGCAGGGATGATGCTTGAACAAGATTTAGTGGAAACTATACTTAACAACATATTTATCAGGAAAGTTCCATAATTTATACATGCACATAGTTATCACAGGAATTAATCTAAGAAAACAGCAGAAGCACAAATATCTTAGATATATGCAGAAAACAACTAATTAAACATTAGTACTGAAGACATTCTCCAAAAACATTTATATAAATACAACGGACAGATCATAACATAAAGAGTCTAACAAAATTGATTTCACCTTTTTAGGATTTACCAAACTCTAGATATAAATTAAACAAGCATTAGCATAATACTGAAAATAAGAAAAAGAAATTTCATTTCGGAAACCGGCTCGATACACGTAGAGACGTGCGGGGAGACTGACAGGCAGGACCCTCGATTACTCGAGGTTCATTTACCGTCGAGCAGGAAACAGAGGACGGTGCTGATCGACGTGTTCTTGCCGACGGTGAGGTCTCCGGCGGTGGGGTTGGTTGTGCTAGGCTCGGGATGATTACGCGCATCCACTGGTAGAGTTGGTTGAACCGTTGCGACCATGAAAAGGGGTCGGCGGCGTGCGGTGGTGGTGCAGCATGACGGTGCGACACGACGAGGTGATCACCGGCGATGCGAGGCTTGGCGCTGGGTTGCGCGAGCATCGTGGTGATGTGGTGAGTGCGGTTCGAGGGTTGGTGTAACACCCCGGGTGTTAATCTTGTTAACCTTGCTAATCTTTTAATTAAAATTTGATCATGTCATCATATGCATTAAGCATCTTTCATTTGTTTGAAAACCTGGCTATGCATTGAACTAAAATAAGTTTATTTGCTTGTGTTTGATCTTTTGTTTGTATGCAGGTCACCTTTTCAAAGTCTCGAAATTTAAAATTTGAATCCAAACCCTTTTCCCCGAGGGGGTGGATTAAACCCTAAATACGACTTTCAAAATCTATAAAGTTTTTGCTTGTGGTTGTTTAAGCAAAGTTGTAGATCTTGAAATTTTGAACATCTTTCGTGTTCAAAAGTTTTCCTCGAAAACCCCTGGAAGCTTGAGCATTTTTGCAAACAGCCGCAGGGTCAGTTCTGTCTTTTCCCCGAGCCCGCGAGCAGCTGCATGGCGGGGTCGAGCTCGACGTCGCTCCTGGCCGACACGTGTCGACAGCCGCGGTACGCCTGTCCTTGGACTCCCGTCCTGTCGTGGGTACGTGGCAATCTTGCGGGACCCGTTGTCGTCTTTAAAAGCGGGACACCGTTCTCTCTTCTTTCCTTTCCACGCCACTGCTCCACACCTCGCTTCGCTCTGCTCCGTTATGTTCCGCGAAGCACTTCACCGCAATCGTTGACGAACTCGTCCGAGCTCGTTAGCTGCTTCCAATCACTCAATCTTTCGTCATTGCCTTCGCCTTGACCTTGCGCATCCTCTGGGTAAGTTGGTTGAAGCCTCCGAGCCCGCGTTCGTTCAGTGCGGATCTGTATTCTTCAGTTCCACCGAAACCGCCGCTGCTCTGGTCCGTCTTCGACTAGGCTACACAGGAGCCGCATGGTCTTTTTGCCGTATGTTTCTTGTCCCTTGTTCATCTCTGAGTTTTGTCGGGTTCTCCGTTTTGCAAATGGTGGACCACCGCTCCGGGAACATCTTCGTGCCGCGCAGTTTTCGTCTCCGCCGGCGCATTCTCCATCGACGGTCGTCCCTGCTTCACCTCCGGCCACGCTTGCTAACGCTCCGTGAGCAGGGTGAGCTCCTCGACCTCTCCGCTCTTCTCGTTTGTCCTTGTATCGAGCCTTAGCGCTCTGTCCTCGAGCGCTGCCGCTGTGCTTGTTCGTCGCTGCGGTGTGATCGACGTCTAGTCGTTGTAGTTGATCTTTTCAAGATCTGAGTTTTGCGCTAGCTTCGCCTAGTCGTCCTGAGTCAAGTTCTAGGGGTAGTTGCCCTCGAGCGCGTGCGTGTTTCCTTGGCGCGCGTCGCGCAGATCTCCGTCGACCGCTAGTGCTGTCGTCGAGGGTGTTGCTTTTAGCTCTGTGTTTGTTTGGCTTGCGCTTCGCGTTGTTTGGAGTTCGCGTAGCTTGCTAGAGTTGTTGGTTGTTTCGTTTGAAGGTTTTTCAAGGTCTGATCGAGGCCTAGTGTCTCTATTCGAGGCCTAGTTGCGTCGATCGGGGCTTAGCTTCTCTGATCGAGTGTCGATCGAGGCCTAGCGTCTCTGCTCGAGGCCTAGCCTCTTGGTCGAGGGTCGATCGAGGCCCAGTTTCCTTGCGATCGAGGTCTCTCGTCAGCGACCAAGGGTAGTTCTTCGTTCGAGGTCTGTTCTCGGTGGTGTGCGATCGGTCGAGCCCCGTCCGATTGTTAGCACCCTCGATGAGGTGTCTCTGTAGGTTTGTTTGAGTCGGGCCTACCTTGTTGGGTTCGGCTCGGCAATCCGAAGCAAGTTCGAGGGGTAGCCGTTCGGTTTGGTCATCGACGGCGACTCGCCGCCGTGTTTTGTGGTTCTCGACGCCACCGCTCGAGCCTCTGTGCTGCTGATGGTCGAGCCTCAGCCGTTCGAGGGTCTTGAGCCGAGTTCTTCCTGTTTTCCTGTTTTTAGTTCGGTATCATGCCCTGTTTAGTTATAACATGTTTAGAAACCCTAATAACTTTAGGCTTTGAGTGATTTTGGATTATTTGATTAATATGGTCATTTGTCCAGTGACAAACACAAGTTGGACATGCTCGATGTAATGATGTTTGCTGAGTCTTTTAGGGTAATCTGTTTTAGTTTTCTCTCGATAGCAGGCTTGTTTGTGTTAAGCATCATGTTTACTATTCAAGCATCATCTAAGACATGTCATTTATATCGTGTAGATTGCTCGTTGGTTGGGTTGGATACCTCCAGTGAAGGGGTTTTCTCTCTTGAATCTGAGCCCGAGTTCGTTTATCCCTCCAACCAAGGCAAGCCCCGGTGCATTCAAACACTTCCTTGTATTTAAAATGTTTGTTTTAAATACACCTATGTTATACTATTGCATTACGGTATTCAATCAAATTCCTACTTGGTGCATAGCCTTACCTTGAATTATTTATTCCTGTACCTTGACACTGTTTTAAAACTACGAATGTTGTTAGTTGCTGCTTAGCAATGCTTAGACCGATAGAGTCAGATGATTTCCTGTCATCTACGAGAATAGGTGTTAACCTATTTGCTTCGGCAACGGCTCTGTTTCGAGACGAATACCGGATTGCTGCGGCAAATGGCTATGTCCTCTTGATGGAAGTAATAATCTGAGACCGGGCGGACACGGTGTTGGAGAGCCACCGGATGTGGATATCTGGTGAGCAGGTTCTTTCCGCCTGTGTCGATTAGGAACCGTCCGTTGTAGACATCCAAGGGTTGTGACTTTGGAGTACTTATCACATACTCCGGGAAGCTGGACTTTGGCTATTCTCGCTTGAAGAACGGTTAACCCGCACTGGGAGTGGAGAGATGGCGAGAGTAGTGTGTACCCTCCAAGTTAGCGAACTGGATGGAGGTGTACTGTGCTCTCGGGTGGCGGAACCCGGTCTTGGCGAGAGGATCCAGGGAAAGGTAGTCATATGCGTGCTTTAAGCGGCTGTATATGTCGTGTGATAGGGAAGCCCCAGCTGGGATAAACCGGTTCGAATCGTCGTGTTCCTCGGAAATGGAAACATGACCCTGTCCTCTACCGCGTAGTAATACACTTTAACTGGATACTTGTTGGATCCTTTCGTGGATAGTTATTACCTTGTCATCGATCATACATCCAGGTCGATACTTGAGTAATCTTATGGATAACATAAATGATTTCAATTCTTTTTATAAATGCTCATTTATGCAAAATACTTGATTCTTGTAAACCACACCTTGAATCCTATGACTTGCATACTGTTTTGTCCACCAAATACTTTTCTTTGTCGGATAAGTCTTGTGGAGTACTCCCGTACTCAGGGTTTGTTAACCCCTGTTGCAGATGAGGATAGCAACCCGGTGTGTGTGGCTTCTTGCTGCATGACCGTGGTCAGTGTAGATGAAGATGAAGAATAACCTATCTTTGCTTGACTCTTGGGCAAGAGTAACTCGGTTATCTGTTCTTTCGCTATCAGCAGCTTGATGTAATCATATCGTATGACACTAAGTTATGTTTCAAAACTATGGTTTGTAATATGACTTTAAATTTCCGCTACTTGGATGTAATATAAAAATTTCGTATTACTTCTGTCATGATTGTGATAAGGTCGATCTTGCTCGGAAAGAGGTGGATGACCCGCTGCAAAGTGGCGACACCTGATGGGCTAATTAAGATTTGGATCATCTGTTGGAGATTAAGTTGGTTAATCCTGACAAGTGGGCCCTATCTTAAGAGGTTCCGGCGACTAGAGTCCTTGGCTGGTTAAACAGAGGCGGGCAGCGCGTGTGCGGGGCAAAAGCGAAAGCTAGTGCGAGATGGATCGAGCAGAGAAGCTCGGGTGGTGGTGGATTTGAGAAGGAGGCGCTTGCGATGCTCGGAGCTCTCGGCGCGATGAGAACAGAGGCAACGCGAGCGAGTGAGCGAGTGAGGATGAGTGCAGATGAGTGTGGGAAGTGGAGGAGGTATAGGCGCTCCTCTTTGCACGGTCATGGCCGACCGACGCGGCTAGTGGGGGCCGTGATGCGATAGTGCGGTGATGGCAGCGGCGCTGGCGTGTTTGCGGCGAGCGGCGCAGAGCAGGACTTGGTCAACGCGCCGTTAGCGCGGATTCGCGCTCGATTGCGAATGCGACGCGGCGTAGAGCTGATCGGACGCGGCACTACGGCGACGTTACTGCGAAACGACGGCGCGGCGCGCGGCAGTGCGGCTGGCAGGTCTGCGGCGACGAAGCAGGGCGTCAGCGGCGGGAAAACGGTGCAGACTCGGTCCTAGCGCCGTTAGCGCGGGCGCGAGTGCGGACGCGACTGAGATAGAGCGAGCGGCGACAGCGATGTCGGTGCAGGGCCGCAGCGGCGGCGATGGCGTGTTCCACTTCCGCGGTCAGGCATCGTCGGCCACGCGGCAGACGACGCCGACGTACGGTTCAGCCGTGGTCGGGTGAGTGCGCGCGGGCGTGCGCGGCATGTGCGTGCGGGTGAGCGCACGGGAGGGGGGGTCGATATCGAGGGGAGGGTCGATTGGCTGATCGAGCCTCCGACTCGGTCGAGCCTCCTGCGCGGGGTCGTTCGATCGAGCCTCTGTCCGTCTTTGAGGGCTCGAAGTCGAGGGGGTCGATTGACTGGCTGATCGAGCCTCTGGCCCGGGGTCATTCGATCGACCCTCGGTTCGTCCCTTTATCGAGCGGCGGTCGAGGCTGAGCGGGCGGTACTCGGCCTGTTCCGGTTTTTGAGTTCCTTTTCCTATTTTCTTTTATTTGATAAAACTAAGCAGGGTAAACAAATATAGAGCAAACCATACTTTACTCTAAGCATAGCAAGGTTTATCTAACAGATAGATCACAAGATTAAGCACAAAACACCTATTCATTCTAGTTTCAAAACATATAAACACACACATGAAATGATAGCATATGCAAACATGAATGTAATGCAATGCTGGTGCTTAGTGGTTAATGATGATCCTAATGCAAGCTTGACACAGGGTGTCACAGGATTGGAGTGGCACTTAGTTTAAATGCACTCCAATCCATTTCAACACATGTGATAAATGGATATCCAAACAAGGCCTAAGAGCATAACAATATTTTAAGATTAAAATCTTATAATAGTTACCATAAATAACTCATCAAGAATATTTGTTTTCCACAAACTTGGAGGACTATGGTGTGTATGATGATGCTATTGGTATAGACTTTGATCAAGAGGAATCCTTAGACTTGGATGACATCTAATATGAGAATCATATTGAATATGTACCTTACAATGATTTGAAAGGGAAATAATGACAATAGATATATGAAGCTTTGCTTGAGATAAGCAAGTGTGGGAAATTACCTAAGAAAGCCAGAAATTGGGTTGCTAAGATGTTAAAAGTCAACCGACAAAAAGTGCAACATGTTTGGTGTAATGTTACAAAGTGCTATGCCTTGGGATTACCAATTGATATTACATCTAGAAAACAAAAGAATTTTAGGAGAAAAATGTTGAGTAGGCCTATCATAGGTCATTAATATTCCCTTGCAAAAGGACTACTATACAGTCTCTAGTAGTATCCATAGGTCTAAGAGAAGCACATTACACATGTGGTTTAAATATGGTAAGCTAGAAGGTACTCTAAACCACTTAAACCTCTTGTGAAGGGAAACAAACAAAAAATAATGGTTACAATGGTGCATATCCATGTTAGACAGTGTACGTTGCCACATAATCCCATGTTTATTAAGATATGCAAAAAACATTATCCATAATTAGATGAGAAGTGGTTAATTGGTACAAAAATGATAGAAGTTTTTACTTTCTACCAAAAGAGTGACAACCCGTACAAGACATTCCAAACAAGAATGCAATTCAGAAGGTTATGTTCTGTGAGTAGTTTGTAGGACTCTGTTTGATGATGAAGGTACATGCATCTTTGATGGAGAGTTAGGCATGTGGACTTTTGTAAGAAATGTAGCACACCCTTTTTTCATCTTTTAGTCCATTCATTTCTGAAACAAACTTGTCTTCATATACTACTACTAGGAACTAGCAAAAAGGAGAAGTGATGACAGAGAAAGAGGGACTCTATAAACCAATCAAGGTCGACAAGAGCACCATGAGAGCTTATATGATCTCCAAAATTTTGCTAGCTATAAGAGATAAATGACCAAGAGAGGTGCACTACAAGACCATTTGGATCCTACAAGATAATGCTAGATCAAATGTCTCTGAGTCAATGATATATCTAGAATTTTCTACTATTGTTGTACAAATAAGATAATGCTAGAACACATGTCTGTTAAGATATCATTGATGGAATTTGCTTGACGGTTTCCCAATAGTAAAATACTCCTATGTGTCTCGTCTATTTCCTTGATGGTTTTTATTACACATAAATTTTTTGGTTTCTAGTAGTGAGATATACACCTCATGGAATGAGCCCCCTAATTCCCCTGATATAAACTACCTAGGCCTTGGTGTCTTTGTATCACTTTAGTCATTAGCTAATAGAATGACATATAAACTATGTATGAGCTAGTTCAAATATGGAAAAATAATATGCTAACTATAATCTACTTATGCTTAATATATATAGTGTTCCTCTCAAGGGATTCTTGATCAAAGTTATGAATTATAAAGGGGAAATATGTACAAGCTTTCACACATGGATAATAAAAAGCTAGATGCACTAGGGATGCTACCTAAATCTCTTAGATGATACCATCAATTTTATGATTGTATTGTTGAGTAGTTGGCCAATAAAACTCATGAAACATCATACTATCATTTTCAAATAATTGTAGTATAAACAAGTTATTTTTTTTAAGAATTGTAATATCTCTATATCTATATATGTAATGCTTATTGGTTGAACTAAGCTTATACATTCTCTATGAAAAAACAAATACTAATAAGGTTTAGTATTTTTATGAGCCTTTGCATATAAAGGAATAGGGCACATTTCACAAAAGCTTTCAACCTGGCATTGTCCTCTAGCTCTAAACTAGGGTACTTTGCATGTTCATTTAGGCTCTCATCATCCATCTCCACATCAAAAATTGACACATTCTTTGTTGCTAGTGCCTTGTCATCCTTGTTCCTAGGACATAAACTTTTCATCCAGATACATATTCCTGCACATGAGGTATTGCTAAGAAACTCAAAAACCAAATTGAAAACCAAATGTCGACATAATTATAACTAAATGGAGGATGGCTTGCAACCTAGTCCCAATCTATGGTTTCCTTGATGGGAACATAGTCCTAGGGCTCAATCTCAAGCACAAATTCATCATCATCTTGCCAACCACAGGTAAACTAGCAAAGCTTGCTTCACCATTCAAACCAAGATGAAATCGTAGTTGTCATAGCCCCCATCCCGAGTATGCTAGAAAAAAACATCCCTTATTCCACTATGCAAGACCTAGATTGCTCCCACCTAGGTCTGGTGAACCCCATAGTCCATCTTCTCCTGGTGTACCAGCGACGGGCACTAGGAATATGTGTTCCCCTATGGGTAGCACTTGAGCCTTAGAACCTTCCCCTCTAGGGATTATGTCCATGGTTGCTCACCTTGCAGAGATGGTTCTTGTCACCGAAGCTATGGAAGAGACAATACTATAGAGAAGAGGCGACAACTAAAGGGAAAGAGGCATGTGCATCCATGTTGCCAAAGGGAAAGAAAAAGGGGTGATAGAGAAAGAAAGAGGAAAATGATGCATGTGGGTGGATAAGGCAGGTGAGAGGCTTTAGCACATGCTGGGAGGGTTATCGGATGCATCTACGCGACCAATAGTTTGTCAAAGACCTAGGACATCAAGTTTTTTGTACATTTTTTGAATCATAGAACATCTAGTCTTTTTTGGGACAAAGAGAGAGAGAGAGAGAGAGAGAGAGAGAGAGAGAGAGAGAGTAATATATGCACAATCTTTATAAATTTTATGGTGTAGTATTTCTCACCGTTATTCTAATATATACTCTTTATCATGGTGAAAATGTCAAAAACTAAAATATTTCTTGTAGTGCTAGCGGTGTTAGTTGTCGTTGTGAAAACAAAGTCATGCTATGACTACCCTATAGCCTTAACATCCTCCACCAACATCGCCTAGATGTTAGGCACTGCATGTGCACGTGATACAATGGTTCATGATTTAGATGATTTATCTCACATTCTATTCCTCCAAGCAAAACTTTTGATTCCAAACCCACTATCACATAAGCTTTTCCCATGTACTTAATTAGCTTAAAAATTTGAGTCCTCGTTCCATTCAACATTAAGCAAGACAATGGAGACCTTTCTTTAAAAATTATGCTCATGTGTGTGTGTGTGTGTGGTGGTTAGGGTGTTTAGATAAGCTCATATTAGCATAAAAGTAGGGAGAAAACTTGGAAGGATGGGACTGCATATAAAATGGAAGGGGAATAGTTCTTTTAAAATAATAGTGGTAGGTAATTATACACTCAACAAAGGCGCCACTGGTAAGTCCTTTTGGAAGGTCTATGCTAAACCTAAAGCAGTTGTTTTATTGCTTACATGTTATTTAGTCTTCCCAACGAAAAACAAGTAGCAAGAAGTCAATTGAAGCTACCATGGAAGGAACATATTTTCTTTCCATAAACTACAAGTAACAAATTAAATTACTCAGAAGGAATGCATATGGTTGTTTCAAGAAACGACAAGTAGCGGGAGCTATGTGCTCAGTGAAGACTTGACTCATAATGTCTTATCCCAATCCTCTCGGAGCTACTCAGAAGAAAGGTATATGGTTATTTTGAGAAATGACAAGTAGCGGGAACTATGAACTCAACGAATACATGACTGGTAACGTCTTATCCAAGTCCTTTGGGAGTGAAGACATACATGATTGTTGAACTAACAAAATTACTCAGAAGGAATGCATATGGTTGTTTCAAGAAACGACAAGTAGCGGGAGCTATGTGCTCAATGAAGACTTGACTAATAATGTCTTATCCCAATCCTCTGGGAGCTACCAGAAGAAAGGTATATGATTATTTTGAAAAATGACAAGTAGCGGGAACTATGAACTCAACGAATACATGACTGGTAACGTCTTATCCAAGTCCTTTGGGAGCGAAGACATACATGAATGTTGAACTTAAGGAGGCATGCTTGCGTGTCATTTGATAACGGTTGGTCAATGGATGTAGTGGTGTCACCCTAGCATATTTTGGTTTCAATGTGTTAACTACGGTTTTGCCCTAATTCTTGTTTCTTTATTTTTTACCAAGTTTGTAGAAAAGTGCACCAATATCTAGAGTATCAAATAAGTTTCACTGATTTTTCGATGAAATATGTTTTGAAAAATAATTTTTTGGACTTGTAGATATTAACATATTTTTCCAAAACCATGATTATCAAGGCAATTAGCACCAAGTTAATTAACCGTGGGGCCCTTTTGCAATTGATGATTATTGTTCTCCCCCCTTGAAATCCTTAGACATGTTATTACCGATCGATAGAGTTGACAAGGCCGGGGCTGCATTTTACTGTATAGTGTGTGTGTGTATATATATACACACATATACTCTTTAGCTGACCAACATATATGGTTGGGTTAACTACGACTGCTAAGATTTTTTTGTCACCAGAGTGCTACTTAGTAATTCATTTGTTCTTATAAAATACTTAAGTTAGATCTGCCCACTTTTGATTTCATTTTTACCAAAGCGTGGAGTTTTAGCTTCACTAATACTGTGCTTTGATTTTTTTAAAATGCTACTTAATTACATCTCACCCCCACATAATACTATATCTCTAAGTAAATATGCCAGAGTATATATCTCTTCTACCAAAGATGCGTATCCTGCTTAGAGATAGATAGATAGAAAGGAGATGCATGATGACGGACACGGATTTACACACTCCAACAACTTGCTAGACATATAGAACTATAACTTTAATATATTGTAAAGGATGGAGAACTATCGATGAAGCGACCTCTAAATAACCATAGGAAAAGAAGTGGAAGCAGTGGCCTATCTCTCAGATATGCCATCTCCTTATGTCTATATATCTGAAATGTATCTCTACGATGCAAGGGATATACTTGTAGCTGCTGTCGGTGGGGAAGCATCCATAATCCATAAATAATAAATGAGAGTATAACAAAGAAAATCTGCGTAAATCTTCGATATTTTATGAAAATCTTTTGCAAATTACTGTGGGCTCTCTACGATGAAGCATATATGTATATGATACACTGTGGGCTCTCTTGTAAGTCGTAACCGCGTCAGCAAGCGCGCGCAGGCCTCCGCCGCTGGTCGCGCCTTTAAAACCACCTCCCCGGCCCGCGCCTTCTTCTCCATCCATCTATCCTCTCACTGCTCAGTCCCACACCATCTCTCTTCGATCCACATCACTTGCGTGTGACCGAATAATGGCGCGGGGGCCGAGGCGCTGTTGGCCGGCGGCGAGGAGGTGCGCGCAGGACCGGCTTCGCCGCGGCAGCGCGCACACGGCGGCCGACATGAACCTTCCCCGGTGCACGTGGATGGGCGTGAGGGAGCGGCCACGGGGCCGGTGGGCGGCGCAGATCCGCGTCCCGGGTACCCGCACCAGGCTGTGGATCGGTAGGTTCGACCAGGCTCTTCAGGCGGCGCTCGCCTACGACACCGCGCTCTTCTGCTTCTACGGAGCTTACCACATGCCCTCCCCACGCCGGTTCAACTTCCCGGCGGCGCCTCGCCCCAGCATCCCCGAGGGCGTGCGCGCCGCGCTCTCCCTCTCTGCCGTCAAGGACCTCGCGCAGAGCCATGCCCGCACCTTGGCCATGTTCTTCGTCGGCTCGCTGCCCGCCGTCAGGCCTGCTGTTCCCGACGAAGCAAGTGCTACTACTGATGTTGCTAGCACTGGCAGCAACTAACTGCATGGTTATCAAGACATCTTGACCGCTGCCGACTGCCTACTCTATATGCAATACTTTCTAGTTTCTAGCGTACTA
Organism: Microstegium vimineum; assembly: GCA_022036555.1. Classification (NCBI taxonomy): domain Eukaryota; kingdom Viridiplantae; phylum Streptophyta; class Magnoliopsida; order Poales; family Poaceae; genus Microstegium; species Microstegium vimineum. The sequence goes on from CM039135.1 coordinate 44,726,204, forward strand.
ATCGATCGATATGTGATCGATCTTTAGCATCATTGTCCTGATGCCTACCTATCTTTATGTGTGTCTGTCTGTGTGAGGCTACTAGCAGCTAGCCATATGCATGTATGTCAAGCGATCGATGTATGAGGGTCTCACAAGAAGACCCCAGATCGTCTGGTTGTCAATTAGTAAGTTATAAGTGTAATCTGCAGTCAGTCAGTGTGTAAGATGTATACAACAAGATGAAAGCCTTGAAATGAAAACTGTTTTATGTGTTTAATCGATGGCTCAGTGTTGTAAATTATTGTCAATTGCATCAAGTATATGTACTCCTGGAAATGTGAAAGGTGAGGGAACAGAAGAATTAAAAAAAGGCGCGAAACCCACCTATGGCGCGAAATTTGATATTTCAAAATGTGAGATTGAAAAAAATTAAATTCAGGGCCTAACGAATGAATCTCCTAGAATTCAGGTTTGAAACAATGTAGCGTACTACATATATAGGATTCTACAAATTAGATCATGATGAACAAGACCTTTGTGGTAGAGTTTGAATGATATAGCTAGTCACTCATTTTTAAGCTCCATGTGTAGGTTCAATGCAAAAATTACTATTCAGGTTAAGAAACATTCTAGCTAACTTCTATCTCTAAGATGTGTTTCACCATAGCTTGAAGATATATTCAATGGCCATATACTATCTTCTATCACCCAATTAAATCTTTCCACTTAATAGACTTTGCTTATAATTTTTTTCTAATTTTGTGTGTTCTTTTCCTTTATTCGATGATCAGCAATTAAGCTGAAAACTTCATAAAAATTTGCTATTTGTGATTGTAGAGTGCGAAACTATTCCCTTTTCTAGAAAACTACAGGAAGAGATTGTATGATGCTACAATATATAAGGATTTTATTTTCTTACAATTTCCTGCCTATTGCTATTAACTACAAACCTGACTTTTAACCATTTCTTTTTCACATGGCACTACCAGGAAATAAAAAAAGTTCATAACAGGATTTTATCATTCCATATCCCCTGTGTCACGAATATTCGTTATGAACAGCAATGCTTACACTGAGGTTCTGGATTGTTATGTTCAGAATCATGCATCTCTTGTGTTATTTTTAAGAAGAATCATATGAATGCTATTTCCTACCATTGTACCCAGAATTTCTAGGTATAAACCTTAATAAACATTTTACCCAGAATTGTTCTTATAGATCGAGACGGAGGGAGTAGGTTGCAAAAATTGCCCCCGGCCCCATGCTGAACAAGCATCAAAGAGCTATTGGCATGAAGTTACCACACCATTTGAAGAATAACTAATTGTATAAAAATATTGTAAAATCTCATTTCGTTAGAAAGATATATGAAATATATGTATACACTTTGTGAAGCACAACAATATTGTGCAGTTTTGTGCGCCTCCGAATTACAGCGAGTACTGAACCCAATCACTGATGGATGATCAGCAGTATTCAGCCCACAACCACCAATGCAAGAACTAATAACTACACACAAAGATTAAGATACTACTCCCCTTTGTTCCAAATTGTAAGTCATTCTGGTTTTGCTAGATACATAACTTTTGCGATGTATTCCGTATTAGATATTTGGGAATTGTCTACAAGTAGTAGACCCAAAGGTGCATCCCGAAATTTGGGTGGGGGCGAGTGCGATATGTTGGTTTATTTGGCTGAGTAGAAATGACGTTGTATTTGATTAAAAAAATTGTTCTTACACGCATGCAAGTCATTTTAGGGTAACTTATTATTAGATTCAATTTTGAACAAAATTACAAAAGATAGCATTCAGCCAATTATGAAGTGGCATGCATGCTACTACTGATGGTAGCATCGATGACAGCAACATGGTTTAACGGCCTGCAGCCCAGCGCGGTGTACGCCCTTTGCTGCCAAGACGACGAGACTCAGGATCACCTGTTCGCCACTTGCATGGTCTCCAGGGAGGTTTGGTTCCGCCTGCTCACTCTAGCCGGCATCCCGCAGGTCGCACCAGATGGTTCTTGCGGACTTATCGACTGGTGGCTGCGCTCCGGGGCAGTGGTGACGAGGCCAAGGCGCGATGGTCTGGACTCTCTAGTGTTGCTTGTATCCTGGGAGATTTGGAAGGAGCGCAACTGGAGAACCTTCGATGGTGCCTGCCTGACCTTGGAGCAGCTCGTGCAGCGCATCAAAACAGAGGGCGAGGAATGGTTGGCAGCGGGCTTCTGCAAGCTCGCATCTCCTCTCACCTACGCACGCTGAGCGGCTACCCCTCTCTGTTGTCGCAAAATCAGTTTATTTCTTAGTTAGTACTTGTCTAGCTCCACCGTTAAAGCCGGTGCTTTCTGTAACGTGTGCTCGCTCGAGGTGATCAAGGCAACTCGCCTTTGGTCGCTTCTTGCTGTGTTTCGAATTCCTTATTCCCTTAAAGCAACACGCGCAACGCTGCGATTCTCGAAAAAATGACAACAACATGGTTTCACAAGAATCTTTGATTGGTGATCGATTTTTGCATCATCCTGATGGCTAGCTAATGTCATGTGTGTCCTTGTGTGAAGGGAAAACCAAAGCCCCAACCGGTTGGCTCGCCATACACTATCGATAGCCGTCCATTGCCCTCCATTGCCTGTGTAATCTCACGCTGCATCTGACACGTGTTGGGGCTTTGTTTTCTTGACTTTCCTCCCATCTCCTTGTGTTAAAAGCGTCTGACACTTGCACGAATCATGAGACAGCCATTGCCGCCCAATAATGAATGGTGCGCCAGGCCGTTGTGGAAAAACTAAGTTGTTGTGTGAAGCTAGTCATATGGATGTCCAAGCAATGAGGGCTCACAAGAAGACCACATCGTTTGGTTGGTGGTTATAAAATTAATAAATTACAAGTTTGCAGTCTATGGCCTGGCAGTGTATAAGATGTATGCATCAAGATAGAAGTCTTGAAATATGAGAACATTTTAATGTGTTTAATCGATGTGCCAGTTGAAAGATCTCTATTGTTTTGGGTAATTGATGAAACCTAAGTACTAACCTTGCTCTAAGTGGATGAATAGGTTAAGTACACAATGTGAAGAGAGAAGGTGACAAGTGATGGAGCAAAGGAAGCTAAGGAGAGAGCTAGCAAAGGTTCCACACTTGGAGAAGAAGAGAAGAGGAGGAAACCCTAAGCTATTCAAGGCAAAGGTATACTAGGGTCTTTCTATTTTGGTGATCAAGACACCTAGTGGGTGTGATCACATTTAGGATAGGTAACCGTACTATGAAGAGGGGAAAATAGTTAGTGGTTACACCTATCAAGTGCGATTAGGAGTTCATTGCATTGCATTGCATTGCATCTAATCCTAATGAAACATCCCTTGTAAACTTGATAAAATATGCCAACACACATGCACAAGTCAGTGAAACACTTGGTGGTGGCACATGAGATCAAGGGAAGAAAAGAGAAGAAGATTCTGATCAAGACAGAAGCTCCGGACCAGTCTGTATGTGAACACCGGACTATTGGAAGTGGTCCGGTGGTTCAGACTCAAGCAAGGCTCAGACAGAAGGGCGTCGGACTAGTGGTCCGGTGGTGCATCAGACCATCAGTCGGCCAGTTTTCAGAGTCCGGTGGCTCAGCAGGAGTTCAAGGCAAGCTCTGGACCAGGCGTAATGGTCCGGTGGTCAGCTCCGGACTGGTGGTCCGGAGCACTGGCACTCACTGTATGAAATCGTCAAAGGACTGGAGAAGCTCCGGACCAGAGGATATGGTCCGGTGGTGAGCTCCGGACCAGGAGTCTGGAGCCTGGGTGCTTACTGGACTCAGACGTTTGGCTGAGGCCAAAGCGTCGGACCAGGGGCGTCGGACTATTACGAGTGGTCCGACGGTGACTTTCAGTGCGCCAACGGTCAGGATTTTGAATAGCACCGGACCACCTGCTATAGTCCGGTGGTGTGACCAAAAGTGGTCCGGTGGTCACGGTTTGCAGCTCTAAAAAGAGAAAAACGGCTAGTTTCTTTGAGGAGGCTATATAAGGGTATGTGACTGGTTCTAGGAACCACTCTTGCACATTTGGCTGATTGCATACTCTTTTGAGCAAACCATACACACCCCCACTCATCACTTAGTTGATTTTGATCATCCTTTTTGAGTGAGTTGTGTGATCAAGCGCATTGCATGAAGTGATTCATCCTAGTGGCACTTGGGAGTTGATACCGCTGCTAGTTTCTTGTTACTCTTGGTGATTGCCTTCACCTAGACGGTTTGGAGCAAGCGGTGTGGATTCGAGAAGCTTGGTGATTGTGCTTCGTCGACCACAAGTGAAGATTGTGAGGGGTTCTTGTGCCTTCCCCGCGGGAGATCACAAAGGTAACTCTAGTGGATTGCGCGTGTCTTGGAGAGCCCTTATCTTGTGTTGGTTGTGAGGCACCCGGTGATGGGTTTGGCGTGTGATGCCAATTAGCTCTTGAACCTCCAAGTAATTGAGCCGACACAACAAGGACGTAGCTAGTGGGCAAACTAGTGAACCTTGGTGAAAAATCAAGTGTCATCCTTGTGTGATTGATTGGTGTTCTTGGAGCTCTCAACTTGATTGGACCAATCCTCTACTCGGCGGTATAATCACCCAACCTATCTCTTTCATACTTGTTTAGTATATTAGGTTGTGCCTAGAGGGCAACTAGTCTTGAGTAGGAGTTGAGTGTTTCTAGCCATATTAGGAAAGCAATTGTGTTTAGGGAGCTTTGCTTATCTAGGTTTGCTATTGCTAGTCGAGCTTCACCATTTAGTTATCTAACTTGTTGTTGAGTTTTGTTTTAGATTTCAGATTAGGCTATTCACCCCCCCTTTAGCCTTGGATTAGGACCTTTCAAGTTGTATCGGAGCAAGTACACCCGTTGATTTGAGGCTTAACAACCTACGGTGTGATCATGGCTCATATCAACAACATGAAGAAACCACCAAGATTTGATGGTTCCAACTATGGCTATTGGAAGGTCAAGATGACCGCACACATCAAGTCAATTAGCCGGAAGGTGTGGCTTGTGGTGGACAAGAAGTTTGAAGTTGCAAATGTGGAAGCTCCAACTACACAAGAGGAAGAGAATCTTCAACACAATGACATTGCTCTTAGTGCCATCCATGAGGCTCTTGATGAAAAGGTCTTTGAGCAAATCAAGAATCTAGAGAGTGCTCATGAGGCTTGGAAGATTCTTGAAGAATCATTTGAGGGCACACAAGCCGTCAAGGGAGCTAAGGCATACATTCTCAAGGAGAAATTTGCAAGCTTCAAGATGAAGGATGATGAAAATGTGTCGGAGATGTTTCATTGGCTTCAAGTGCTAGTCAATGATCTCACGGCTCTTGGTGAGAAGGTTGAGGACAAGGACTTCTCTCACAAGTTCTTGAGGTGTCTTCCATCCCGGTTTGACACACTTGTGACCTTGATTGTGAGAGGTGGGCTAGACACCATGACTCCAAATCAAGTCTTGGGAGATGTCATGACTCAAGATGCTTATCGGGAGAACAAGGAAGAAGATGTCAAGAAAGAAGACAAGAAGGATGAGAAGAAGAAGAGCATAGCCTTCAAGGCTACATCATCACACAAGAGCAAAGGCAAGAGCAAGATTGAAGAATCAAGTGAAAGTGAAGACCAAAGTGCTAGTGATCTTGATGAAGAGGAGATGGCTCTCTTTGTGAGGAAATTTGGGAGATTCATGAAGAAGAAGGGCTATGGTGCAAGAAGGAAGAAGACTTCCTTCAAGAATCATGATGAACCAAGAAAGTGCTTCAAGTGTGGAAGCTTTGATCACCTCATTGCTCATTGTCCTTACAATAGTGACAAGGATGATGATGATCACAAGAAGAGAGGCAAGAAAGAGAAGAAGCCCCTATTTGACAAGAAGAAGAAGAAGGGCTACTCTCACATTGTTACTTGGGATAGTGAATCTTCATGTGATGATGATAGTGATCAAGAAAAGAAGACCACTACCAAGAAGAAGGCTTTTGCAAGTATTGCAATGAGGGACAAGATCTCTCTATTTGACACTCCATCATCATGCTTCATGGCTAAGTCCACTAAGGTACTTTCTCATGATGAGAGTGAGAGTGAGAGCGATAGTGATAGTGAGGAGCCCTCAAAGGAGGAACTCATGGACATGCTTGAGCAAGCTAAGGATTACATTGACAAGAAGAGAAAGGAGTGCAAGGAATTGCGCAAGGCCAATGTGACTCTTGAGCAAAACCTTGATGAGTCCGTAGCATCTCATGAGAGGCTAATGGAAGCCCATGAGAAGCTAGTGAAGTCTCACTCTAAGCTTGAAAGAGCTCATTCCTCTCTCCTTGACCAAAGTAAGAAGGAGATTGCTCAAACATGTGACATGGGAGTTACTTGTGATATTCTTGATGAATCTTTCTATACTCCTATCATTGTTGCTCCCACTAACCCCTCTTGTAGCACTATCATTTCTACTTCATCTACTAGTGATGGTGTCACTTGTGATGCTTCACTAAAGGTGGAAAATGAAACCCTCAAGGAGGTTACAAAGCTCAATCACTCCTTAGCTAAGGCTTATGGAGGTTAGGACCACTTGCTTATGTGCTTGGGTAGCCAAAGGGCATCTATCTACAAAGAGGGATTGGGCTATACCCCCAAGAAAGGCAAGGCCGCCTTTGTTTCTCACAAAACTCGTTTTGTGAAGAACACCAATAGCTATTGCAAGAGTTGCAAGCAAGTTGGTCACAATGAGCAAGCATGCAAGAACAAGAAGGCCAAGCAAGATGTATCCTCCATGAGAGTTGATTCATTCTATGTACTTTCCAAGGGTACTAATGGTGTTCATGCCAAGTTTGTTGGTGCTCCATGGATGGCTTCCAAGAAGTCCATTTGGGTACCAAAATCGTTGGTAACTAACCTTGGAGGACCCAAGCAAGTTTGGGTACCTAAAAAGAATTGATCTCTCTTGTAGGTAAATTACAAAGCCAGAGGGAGGCATTGGGTGCTTGATAGTGGGTGCACTCAACACATGACCGGTGATGGAAGGATGTTCAACTCAATAAACCAAGATAATACACAAGGTTTTGATAGTATCACATTTGGTGACAATGGCAAAGGCAAGGTGAAAGGACTTGGAAAGATTGCTATCTCCAATGATCTAAGCATTAGCAATGTGCTTCTAGTGGAAAGGCTTGAGTTCAATCTATTGTCGGTTGCCCAATTGTGTGATCTCAGTTTCAAGTGCATATTTGGAGTGGAGGATGTGGAAATCATTAGTGTAGATGGTTCAAACATGATCTTCAAGGGATTTCGGTATGAGAACCTCTATCTAGTGGATTTCAATGCTAGTGAGACTCAACTCTCTACATGTCTCATCTTAAGGTCTAGCATGGGTTGGTTATGGCATAGAAGGCTTGGACATGTTGGCATGAAGCAATTGAACAAGCTAATCAAGCATGATCTAGTGAAGGGCTTGAAGGATGTCACTTTTGAGAAGGATAAGCTATGTAGTGCATGTCAAGCCGGAAAGAAAGTTGGAAATACTCATCCAAAGAAGAGCATCATGAGTACAAGCAAAGTTTTTGAGTTATTGCACATGGATCTCTTTGGGCCAACAACTTACATGAACATTGGTGGCAATAAGTATGGATTTGTGATAGTAGATGACTTCACAAGATACACTTGGGTATTCTTCTTGAGTGACAAGAGTGACACATTTGATATCTTCAAGTCATTTGTCAAGAGGTGCCAAAATGAGTTTGAAACAACTATCAAGAGAGTTAGAAGTGACAATGTGAGTGAGTTCAATAACACAAGAGTTGAAGAACTTTGTGATGACTTTGGGATCAATCATCAATTCTCTCCAAAGTACACTCCTCAATCCAATGGGATAGTTGAAAGGAAGAATAGAACCTTGATTGACATGGCAAGATCAATGCTAAGTGAGTACAATGTTAGTGACTCTTTTTGGGCCGAAGCTATCAATACGGCTTGCTATTCTAGCAACCGTCTCTATTGTCATGGAATGCTTGAGAAGACTCCCTATGAGCTATTGAATGGAAGAAAGCCAAACATTGCCTACTTTAAGGTGTTTGGATGCAAGTGCTATATCTTGAATAAGGAAACAAGGTTGAGCAAGTTTGAAAAGAAATGTGATGAGGGATTTCTACTTGGCTACTCAACTACTAGCATGGCTTATAGAGTATGGAACTTGACTAGTGGCATTCTTGAGGAAGTGCATGATGTTGAATTTGATGAAACTCAAGGCTCTCAAGATGAAGAAGAAAACCTGGATGATGTGAGAGGTGACAAGTTGGTCAATGCTATGAAAGATATGGATATTGGTGATATTAGACCAAGACAAGTCCAAGTGAAGATGAAGATCAAGTATCCATTCCAAGTGATCAAGCTAGTGGTTCTCCAACTCAAGATCAAGGAATTACAAGTGAAGATCAAGTTCAAGCTAGTTCATCATCTCAACAAAATGACATCAACATTCAAGTGCTCCAACCTACCAACATTGCAAGAGATCATCCGTTAGATCAAGTTATTGGAGGGATTCAAAGTGGTGTTCAAACAAGATCAAGATTGACTTCATTTTGTGAGCATTACTCTTTTGTCTCATCATTTGAGCCAACCAAGATTGATGAGGCTTTGAAGGATTTTGATTGGATCAATGCTATGCATGAAGAGCTCAACAACTTTACAAGAAATCAAGTTTTGGAATTGGTAGAAAGACCAAAGAAGCACAATGTCATTGGAACCAAATGGGTTTTCAAGAACAAGCAAGATCAAGATGGAATAGTGGTAAGGAACAAAGCAAGACTAGTAGCTCAAGTTTACTCTCAAGTTGAAGGTCTTGACTTTGGGGAAACATATGCTCCGATGGCAAGATTAGAGGCAATAAAATCCTATTGGCCTATGCTTGTGCACACAATATAAAGCTATATCAAATGGATGTCAAGAGTGCATTCCTAAATGGGTATATCAATGAGGAGGTGTATGTTGAGAAACCACCCGGTTTTGAAGATGCTAAGAAGCCCGACCATGTATTCAAGCTCAAGAAGGCTCTCTATGGGTTGAAGCAAGCACCTAGAGCATGGTATGAGAGGTTGAGAAGTTTTCTTCTCTCAAAGGGTTCAAAATGGGATTGGTTGATACTACCCTATTCACCAAGAAGATTGGAAATGACTTATTCATCTTGCAAATCTATGTGGATGACATTATCTTTGGATCTTCAAATCAAAACTTTTGTGAAGAGTTTGGGGATATGATGGCTAATGAGTTTGAGATGTCAATGATTGGTGAACTTAGTGTCGGGTACAAAGGTAAGGGGTACCCTAAACGTGTGATAAATCTAACGCTCAACATAGCAACCATTTTGAAGGCAGGACCTGATCAGCCGTCCGAGTCAATGAAGGAAGGCCCGTCACGCAAAGGTTTCCTTCACCGGCAACAAGTACCGATCGTGGGCCGGCCCATTGCGGGAAACACAGAAGGCAGGATACCCCTCCGCCTCTACCTCAACTGACGGACAGGGGTCGAACGAACGACCCCTCCGCCTCCGCCTCCGCCTCGACCCCTCGAATGACGGACAGGGGGTCGAACGAACGACCCACGCGCAGGAGGCTCGGTCAGCTCACCTGCTCCCGGTATGGGTTAAAGGGGATCCAATGCACCTACCTGCCCCCGCCTAACGTCATGGGCACCCACTACCGCATTCAAATCCGTCAACTCACCGCCCATGCCCTGGATCTCTGTTGACCGTGCAACCGCTGTAGCCACGTTGCAGGTACGGAATACAGAGGTACCCCCTTGAGCCATGAACAGGACGACCCTCGACTGTGTCTTCAGGGATACGACAGGGTCACGCTGGCCTCGACCCCCCCTCGACCAGGGGGCTCAACCACCGTCCCAACCACTCCGGCATGGCTCCCGTCCAATCCGTCCTGCGTCACTGTGGGACTCATACCCGTCTACAGAAGGCCGACCGCGCTGCGCCATGACGTTCGACAGCGTCCAGTCTGCCATCACCATACCCTGAACACCGGAAGGACGGGAAGACCATGCCGCTACAGCGATCGACGTCCCTTTGCCGGCGTGGCGCCACGGACACGCCTCCCATGCCGCTACAGTTTAGGACCCTGTACTCCCGTACCTCCCCTTGATCTATAAAAAGGGGACGCCGGGATAGAAGAAAAGAGAGAGACACGGATATCGGCTCACACATTGGTATTCGCATTCGGACATCAGCTCTGACCCGCATACACCACAGACCCGATTGCTTGATCAACCTCTCATGCAACCAATTGACCACCTAGGGTAGCCCTGCTAATCCTAGGCCTTAGCTCGCTCTGAGCACCCCCGTGTAAATCTGCTTGTACCCCCCCTGTTCGAGCACTTCGGTGCGAGATAATACAATCCATCCTCCCCCGCTGGACGTAGGGCCTTTTGTGCCCGAACCAGGATAAATCTTGTGTTCTTCTTGCATCACGTCTGGGAGAGGGAGCACGTAATATAAAAATTTACTAGCCGGTGGTCTTGACCCCCTGGGTCATAACACCGATAGTTGGCGCGCTAGGTAGGGGGATTTGCATGTCGATCAACTCCGAACTACTCTCCCAGATGGATTCAGACGATCCCATCACTTCCATTCGCCACCACCGTCTGGTTCGGGAGTCTAGAGTTCATGTCCACGGGCCATGGCCACGACATGGTTCTACTCTCAGCTAGTGGCATGGATAGCAGCAGCTCTGGTACTCCGGGGCCAAGGAGGACCAGACGACGGTCCCACCACTCGCGCCTGCCACCTACGACTAGGAGGAGGCGCGAACGACGCCACCGCACTCTTCACTGCGCGGATCCCGAGACGCCGGATGCCGTTCCCCGGCCTCAGCTGGTGACACAGTTCCTCCCTTCGGGAGCCTGTTTGACCCATGCTTGCGGGTCGGGGGCGGGTACCTCGCTGAGCCTGACTTTGGCTCTGCCATACCGTCACCTCAGAGGGTCCCCGTGGCTTCTCCAACATACTCGGCCGCGCCACCGCACAACCTGTTTCCTCATGGGCTCTACAATAGCGTCAGACTCTGTTATGCTTTTGTAGGCTCGCAGATGCAGGCACGTCACGGCTCCCCAGGGAACCTGCTACGTACGACGATCAACCTCGTCACCACTCCTCCACCGGACGAGCGCCCGGAGTCGCGACGAGCCCCGCCCCTAGGGTGTCAGACCTGGGGGACGGTACGACAATGGCTGGAGGAGGAATGCTAGGGATCTTTCCCCAACTTCTACCACGGCTACCCCGACTCGGACTCCCCCGACGAGGGTTACGATCCCACGCGGGAGTGCTTCCACCTCGTTGATCCGGTCGACTCCCAGGACGACATCAATGACGCCGTGGCCACGAATGAAGGAGGAGGGGGCAACATTACCCCGGCGCGAGACATCGCCCCCCCCCCCAGTTCCAGTCGAAGCCGATCCACCACAGAACGCTCAAATTGCGCAAGTCCGAGAGCTGCTCGCCAAGCTCGAGGAGGAGCGTCTGCGACTCCAGCAGCTCGAGCATGCCCTCGAGCGAGATCACGGGCGGCCACAGGGTGCGGGAGCCCACGAGCGGGCCCGGGAGGTCCATCGACAGATCGTCGAGGAGGGGGCAAACGAGCGCCACGTCTACAACCGTGCCAGCCAAAATGTTGTGGCGGCCGCAATGCTGCTTCGTGACATGCCGGCACCATCGACGACCCAAGCGCGACGCATCAGGAATGAAATCCAGGGGCTTCTCCAAACCGCAGCCGTTCAGCAGGCGGAGAGCTCGGCCTCGAGGCGCAGAGGAGCTACTTCCGAGCGGCGGGACTTGCCCCGTCGACAAGATCGAGAGGTATCTTTTCACCAAGACAAGGCACCCCAAGGCGGAGCGGAGCGGCAACCAGTTCGAGACCGCATCCTCGACGGTCGACAACCGCGAGACGCGCGATGCGACATCAACGACAACAAACGACGCTGACACGGTCAACGGTCTGCGCATCGCCATCGAGCTCGGGGTCCGACGCCTTGACGTTCAGGGGGACTCGTAGTTGGTAATCAACCAAGTGATGAAAGATTCGAGCTGCGACGACCCCAAGATGGAAGCCTACTGCAAGGAGGTCCGAAGGCTCAAGGACAAATTCTACGGCCTCGAGCTCAACCACATCGCCTGCCGGTACAACGAAGCTGCGGACGAGCTAGCCAAAATCGCGTCCACTCGAGGTACAGTCCCTCCTGACGTCTTCTCGAGGGACCTTCACAAGCCGTCTGTCGACCTAGGCTCGTGGGCTCCTGCCCTCGAGCAAGGGGTCGATCCACCCCCCTCGACCGATCCCTCCTCGAATGGGGAAGAAGTCATGGAGATCGACAGAACGGCCGCAACACCAACCCCCTCGACGGACTGGCGCACACCCTACCTCGAGTACCTAATACGAGGCGAGCTCCCAGAAGACCGCACCGAAGCCCGACGCGCCAAAACCTACGTCTTGTATGGGGATGGTCGCGAGCTGTATCGACGCAGCCCTACCGGTATACTTCAGCGTTGCCTCACCCTCGAGGAGGGGAGGGCACTACTGAAGGACCTACACTCGAGGGCTTGTGGCCACCACGTGGCGCCAAGAACGCTGGTAGGAAGCGCCTTTCGACAAGGCTTCTACTGGCCGACAGCCATCACCGACGCTACCAAACTTGTTCGGTCTTGCAAGGGATGCCAATTCTACGCCAGGCAGACTCACCTGCCTGCGCAAGCTCTTCAGATGATACCCATAACTTGGCCATTCGCAGTATGGGGGCTCGACATGGTCGGCCCCCTGAAGAAAACAAAAGGTGGTCACACCCACCTCCTCATGGCCGTAGACAAGTTCTCGAAATGGATCGAGGCTCGACCCATCGCCAACATTCAATCTCGACAAGCCGTGCTATTCTTCACCGACATCATCCACCGCTTCGGGGTCCCCAATGTCATCATCACCAACAACGGCACACAGTTCACCAGCCAAAAGTTCCTGGACTTCTGTGACCACCACCACATCAGGCTGAACTGGTCTGCAGTCGCCCACCCTCGAACTAACGGCTAGGTCGAGCAAGCCAATGGTATGGTTTTGCAGGGCCTTAAGCCAAGGATCTTCGACCGGCTAAACAAACATGGCAAGAGATAGGTCGATGAGCTGCCCTCTGTGCTATGGAGTCTCCAAACGACACCAAGTCGAGCCACGGGGTTCTCCCCGTTCTTCTTGGTCTATGGGTCCGAGGTCGTCCTCCCCACTGACCTCGAGTACGGGTCCCCTCGACTAAAGGCCTACAGCGAGCAGGCCAATGCAGCAGCCCGAGAGGACTCCCATGACCAGCTCGAGGAAGCCCGGGACGTGGCCCTCTTCAAGTCAGCAAGGTACCAGCAGATGCTACGGCGCTACCACGACAAGCACATACGCAAAATGGACCTCGACGTCGACGACCTCGTATTGCGTCGCCGACAAAGCAAAAAGGGGCGTCACAAGCTGACGCCACCTTGGGAAGGACCCTTCATCGTGGCGGAGGTACTGAAGCCAGGGACTTACAAGCTGAAGAACGAAAAGGGCGAGATCCTCACCAATGCGTGGAACATCGAACAGCTACGTCATTTCTATCCCTAAGGCCTTGAAGCCTTGTACATTTTCCGCATTATGTACACTTATCGCATTATGAATGAATAAAATGTTCTCGAAGTACATTTCACATTCGTTCATAACTCTAAGGTAGCCTCAACTCTGCTCCGACAAAGTCAAGCCTCCCTCAGGGGCTGACAGGGGGCCCCCTCCTAAGCTCTCTAAAAACTCGAACATTTTTTCGAAACTCAGCACCTCTCTTTCCACCTTTGCCCCGAGCACGCTTCACGGCTAAGTAGAAAATGCCTTGAACTCCCTAAGGGTCGAGGGCCGCCGAGCCGGGGACTCTCCTACGCCTCAAGGCTATGGTACCCCCACTCGCTCCCCCCTCTAGGGATACGAGCGTGCGTCGAATACTTAGTCCACAAGCAACGACTCAGACAAAGAGAAATAGAGACAACTCGAGAGATAAAAACGCCCAGATGCATCTCAAATAAAATGCATTAAAGATAAGAAGCCCCCAGGGGCTTGACATCATATTATCACAAAAACTAATCTATTACATGGACCGTCTTGTCCAGATTTGGCTCACAGACCTCGACTACTCGTCGCCGTCGCCGTCCGGCGGGGGAAGCACCTCGACCTCGAACAGCTTCGCCAGCTCACCGCCGGGCACCTCTGCGGCGTCAATCAGCTCATGGCATCTCGCCACGTTCTCTTCATTAGTCAGCCTCGGGTCAACGATGAAGCCGCTGGCAATGACGTCAAGGTCGTAGACGTCGCCTGAGCGGACCACCGCGAGTGCCCGCTTCACTCCTATGTGAAGGGCGGCGTGGACCTGCTCCGTCACTTCACGCGTCGCGGCGAAGAGCCGGCGCAGGAGGGAATCCCCATGCACGTCTCCCGCAACCGGCAGCTCCGGCTCGACACCCACGTCGTCGCAGAAGGAGGAGATGGCACCCTCGAGCCTCTCGTTCAGGCTCGTCTCCACCCCGAGGAGGCTCTGAAGGCTGGTCAGATCCTCATGGGCTCAGGCCTTGTCCCCTTCGAGTTATGCCAGAATGAACATAGGACTCAATCAAAACCAAAAAGCAGGGGAAGGGTCAAGACCATGCAAGCTCAATAACACTTCTAAAAAACTCACCTTTGGCATGTGCCTCCAGGGTGACGTAGCCCTGCTCAGCCCTCTGAAGTTGACGGTGGACGTCGACAAGCTCCGCAGCATGGTCGCCATTTTTAGCCCGGAGGTCCTCGATGATCTTGCCAGTACCATCGAGGGCCCTCTTCTGGTTAGCCGCCACCTCCCCCAGAGCGGCGATCTGGGCTCGGGCCTTCTCCTCCGCGACACCCAGCGCGTCGCGTTCGTGGGAGACGGAGTCAATGTCCCCCTGGAGTTCCTAGACACATTCTGCCGCAAGAGTCAGCTCCTCCCTCAGCCTTGCGCCGGGCCTCCTGGCAGCGTCCCGCTGTTGCCCGACCTCGGCGACCTCCTTGAGGGCGGCCTCAACCCTCGACTGCGCCCAGGAGGCCTCCTCCTGGACGGCCTTGGCCTCCTCCAGCGCGGCCGCCACCTCGACTTTCGCCTAGGCGGCCTTGGCCTCCGCCTTCTTTAGCAAAGCGCGGAGGGTGGGAAGCTGCTCCTGCGCCCGGAGGATGAATTGGGACTTATCGTACGACCTCGCCCTCAACACCTGACAGGGATGAAAAGGAAGGTCATCAGAAAAGAGCAGCCAAGTAACCCAAGCAAGATCAAAGGAAGAACGAGGCTTACCTCCATCCCCTGGTGCAGATCCGCGGAAGCAACCTCCGCCGACAGGCGCACCACATGCGCAAGCCACGCCCGGAACTCCTCCAGGTGCTCCCACTCCCCGAGCCTGGCTTGATCGTCGAGCTTGAAGAGGTTGCGCCCTGAGTCTCAGGGGTCGGCCAGCTCGAGGGGCTCCTGCCCCCAGAACCTGCTGCGGCGGCCGATCCTCTCCTGGACCTCCCGCATGATGCCGTGGCGCATCTCGAGGTCACCCCCGTGGAGCACCACCCGCTCCGCCAGAGTAGGGAAGGGAGCCGCCCCCTCGAGATGGGCACTCCTAGCCTCGAGGTCATCTTGCAGGGACGCCGCCGGCCCCTCCGAGCCATCGCCTCTAGGCGGAAGAGGTCCCCGCCGTGAGAACAACCCTGCGCGGTGAAGAAAGCAAACGATCAGCACCCAATGCCGCATGCTCACTGCGGGTCGACTAAGTTAGAGGACGGATCACCTCGAGACGACGATTGCCCGACCTCCAGATGAGGCTGAGCTGACGCCTCGGACATTATCACGTCTGCCGCACCGCTTCCCTGCAGCGCTGCAATGGCCCCCTCCGGTTCCGACGAAGGGACCATCGCCGCGGCCATCTCCATCAGGCCCACCAGCTCCGTCACCGTCTCAGACACCTCTTCATTGGTGGCCTCCACCACCGTCTCAGCCACCTCTTCATCGGTGGCCTCCACCGCCGTCCCCGCCAGCTTCACCGTCGTCACCGCCCCCGCCGCGGGTAACCCCGAGGCCCCCTCGACGAGGGTCTTCACCGGCGGTGGCACCTCCAGCACAGCGACGGCCGCCCCTTCCTCTCGCCGCGCCCCTTCATGCTCGCGCCGCTGACGCGCCTCCCACGACACGAGGTTCTCCGGCCAGTGCCTCGGCGCCGGGCGCTCCAGTGCCTCTTCCTCACCGGTGGAGGCCGAGCCGACCACCTCCGCCTCTACGGCGGTTGGGGCTCGACCCCCTCTGTCACGGCCGTCGTTGACGCCGGCTCCACGCCTTTCGAGGCTGTTGGCGTAACCCTCTCTGACAGGGTGGTGAGCGCGGGCTCGACCGCCACTCTGGCGGACCCCGCCGATGCGACGGGTCTACCCGTCTCCTCCGCTCGAGCCCGCTCGACGGCGGATTGTGCCTGCCCGCGCCCCATCGCCTCATGCCTCAACCGGGGCGAGGGTCGAGGGAGACGGGGCAACAGGGCTGGCCCCGATGGCCATCTTGGCCACAGCCCCCGCCTTTAGCCTCTTGGCCGGAGTGAGGGACGCATCCTCCGACAAGCGCTTCGCTCTGAAAAAGAAGCCCATACGCGACGGTAAGCACAAGTCATAACCGACAAAAAATACTCGGAATCGAAAGGGAAGCAACTTACCCCAGCGGAATCGCGGGGGTCCAACCAGTGGACCTCGAGCCGCTCGGGGGCTTCTGCGAGGCACGCCGGGAGCCACTTCTCCCAGCGCTCGACCGGGTGGGCGCCGGAGGCGTGCTCGACCGACCCCTCGACGGAGACCGCGACGAGCGGCTACGCGTCTGCCGCAATACCTCGCCTTGAGGAGCCGCGGAACGATCACCCCGCGACTCGGTTCCAGCAGTTGGGGCCGACCTCGAGGTCGACCCCCCCTCCTCCTCCGCTACCGGCGGTCGCCCTCTGCTGCTTGGGCGCCGCTCTTTCCTCCTCAAGCCCACGCTGCGGCTCAGCCTCCTGCTCCTCCTCCTCCTCCTCCTCCTGCATAAGGACGATACCCGTCAGGTCAAACGTGAAGGGCCTAACCCGGCACCATCACGACGTGGCATTATCTTTAACAACCTCGTCGCCGCTCGACCCCTCATCCTCGTCCTCCTCCGAGGGGGACTCCTCCTCAGGGAGGTTGGCCTGCCTCTGCCGGGCCCGGCGTTGTTCACGCTCCTCCCTCTCTCGGGCCTTTTTTCCCTTGTCCTTCTTGGCCTTGTCCTTGGCCTTCTTGTCCTGCTCGGCCTGAAGACGTCTCACCTGGGAGTCGCCCCGTTCCTCCTTCACCGGTGGCAGCGACTTCCGGAAGACGACGTTCCCCTAAGGGAACGCTAGGCAGTTAGGACGTAGGCAAAGGAGACAAACAAGCCAGACAAGAAGACATTAACAGGGAAAGGAGCCGTACCAGTTGGATGTGGCCCTGGTCTGGCATCATGGGGATGCCGGCGATGCCCCCCACCTCGAACGCACCGGCGAAGGAGGCGCGTACTCGACGGACCACCCTCTCGAGGGGCAGCTCGTCCTCCATGAGGCGACACCCCATGAGATCCACCCCCGGGTGCATCTCGTCGAGGCGTCGCGGGCGAGCCATCAGCGGCACGACTCTCCGCTGATGGAACGCCGATGCCACAATGGCCGCCGTAAGTCCTGCCTTCTTTAGGCTGGAGATCGCGTCAAGCAGATGGTCGAGGCGCTGCTGCTTCTTCTGCACGACGCCGTACCTCCAGTGGTCGGGCCTCAAGTCGATCATCCTCCCGGTGTAGGCAGGGAACAGACCGTCGTCGTTCGTCAGGTAGAACCACCCAGAGTACCATCTAGAGTGGCTTGACGTGAGCTTCGCCGGGATCCAGCAGTCCGCCCTCTTGAGGGAGATGCTGCAGCAGCCTGCCCGGACCATCCTGCGGCTACCGCTCCCGGCCGAGGCATGCAACAGGCTTGCCTCGAACTGGCGGAGCCACAGCTCCCAATGCGGGTCCATCCCCAGGTATCCTTCGCACACGGCGGTAAAGACCGCCACGTGACAGATACCGTTGGGGGAGAGGTGTTGGAGCTCCACGCCGTAGTGGTGGAGGATCCCGCGCAGGAGACGGTTGGGGGGGGATCCCAGCCCCGCCCGGTGGAAAGCTTCGAAGTGGACCACATAACCCTCCGGCGGGTTGGGCTCAGCGTCCTCCCTCGGTGGCACTATCCACTCCGGCCGGTCCATGGAGGTGATGGGTCGGAGAAGGCCACTCTCCACCAAGTCTCCCAAGCGCGCCACGGTCACCGACAACGGAAGCCAGGCGTCAGGGCCGCGCAAGCTGTAGGTGGCCATAGGAGCAGGGAAGCGGATGCGCTCGGATGCGGGGGTGGAAGGTATGTTTCCGATCTCTCCTCTCCCTACTCTCACGCACGCAGAGATCCGGCTCGGCGGGCGACAAAGGCAACGACGAGAGGAAGGAGACAGGGAAGGCAATGGAAAACGTGCGGAAGCCAGACCCCCACCCCCAGTATTTATAACCGGAAACCCAACGGGCGGATCCGACAAAAAGGCAAGTAAGTTTCCGCATTTAATGCGCTCACCTACCGCCTCTTCGTATTCCATAAGATAAGCTGCACCCGTCACGTCATCGGGCTCCGCGCCGCACGCCTCGCTGCACCCTATGCCTGCCACAGCCGAAGTCGAACGGACAACTCCTAAAAAGACGCGCCTACGGCGGACAACGTGCAACAGTGGGCATTATCTTCGAAGGTAAGCAATGGACGTCAACCCGTCCGATAAAAACCTTGAGGGGACGGGGGCTGGCCCTCGAACGGGGTTCGACAGCCACCCTCGAGTACCTGAGGTCAGAGAAGACCTAGGGTTATGGACTCCGGTCCACCCCCAAATCTCGAGGGAACGAAGGCTGGCCCTCGAATAGGGTTCGACAGCCACCCTCGAGTACCTGAGGTCAGAGAAGACCCAAGGTTATGGACTCCGGTCCACCCCCAAATCTCGAGGGGGCGAAGGCTGGCCCCATGAACAGGAGTCGACAGCCGCCCTCCAGTACTCGGATCAGGAATGATCCGGGAGGGGCCGGCGCGAGCCCCACAAAGCGGATCCAACAGAAAGACAGGTATGTCCCCGCATTTAATATACCTACCTACCTACCTACCCCCTTGTATTCCACAGGATAGGACGTCACCTTCGGAGGTAAGCAACGGACGTCGACCCGTCCGTCAAAATCTCGAGGGAGCGAAGGCTGGCCCTTGCACAGGGTTCAACAGCCGCCCTCGAGTACCTGAGGTCAGGGAGGACCCAGGGTTACGGACTCCGGTCCACCCCCAAATCTCGAGGGGGCGAAGGCTGGCCCCACGAACGAGGTTCACAACCGCCCTCGAGAACGCGAGTCAGGGATGACCCAGGGGGGGCCGGCGCATGCCCCTAGCTCGAGAACGAACTCTCGAGGCCCTCCGGGACATATCCAAGGCATAACCACGGAATACCCAAGGATCCCTTCGACGGGAGGCATGAGGCCACCGACTCTCATCGAACAGGGTTGGCACCTAGGTAACCCACGCGGTATTGCTTAAATGAGAATGCCTCAGGGCTTCTATCGACCCCCGTCGAAGGGGGCACGAGTTCTCACTTGGATTTCAGTTGAATTTATACCCGTTACCAGCTCGCAGAGGACTTCGAGGCTCGTCCTTACGAAGGCCCACAGAGGACGTCGAGGCTTGTCCTAACGAGGATAGCACAATGCTCTTCGCCCCACAATCCGAGCGCTAGGATCCATGGGAAGGACTCTATGAGGTAGTGAAAGCCCAGCCACACGAGGCTCGAGGGCTAGACTACGCATGGCACCCCTCGACGAAAGAGGGTCGAAAAAACTCGTAGCCTGGCAGATAGAGTTGACCCCTCGATAAGGCACTATGACTCCAGTTTAACCCTCGAGGGAGCGAAGGCTGGCCCTAGGAAGGGTTTCGATAGCCGCCCTCGAGCACCCCCTTTCTGAGGAAGTGAAACGCTCGTAGCCTGGCGACAGAATCGACCGCTCGATGGGGCGCTACGGCTCCAGGTAATCCTAACTCCCCTCGATAGAACACACATCAAAGCCCCCAGAGGAGTTCTTAATCACTCCTCTAGGGCCTCGGGGGCTACCCCTGCGGGGTGCGCTCGCGCGCACCCCGCGGAGAATTGAACCTCTTACTAACCCTGCAGATCATCGGCAAAAGCCCCTATAGGGATTCTTCTTATCCGCATAGAGGCTCGGGGGCTACTGTCGGGTACAAAGGTAAGGGGTACCCTAAACATGTGATAAATCTAACGCTCAACATAGCAACCATTTTTAAGGCAGGACCCGATCAGCCGTCCGAGTCAATGAAGGAAGGCCCATCACGCAAAGGTTTCCTTCACCGGCAACAAGTACCGATCGTGGGCCGGCCCATTGCGGGAAACACAGAAGGCAGGATACCCCTCCGCCTCTACCTCGATTGACGGACAGGGGTCGAACGAACGACCCCTCCGCCTCCGCCTCCGCCTCCGCCTCGACCCCTCGAATGACGGATAGGGGGTCGAACGAACGACCCGCGCGCAGGAGGCTCGGTCAGCTCACCTGCTCCCGGTATGGGTTAAAGGGGATCCAATGCGCCTACCTGCCCCCGCCTAACGTCATGGGCACCCACTACCGCAGTCAAATTTGTCAACTCACCGCCCATGCCCTGGATCTCCGTTGACCGTGCAACCGCTGTAGCCACGTTGCAGGTACAGAATATAGAGGTACCCCCTCGAGCCATGAATAGGACGACCCTCGACTGTGTCTTCAGGGATACGACAGGGTCACGCTGGCCTCGACCCCCCCTCGACCAGGGGGCTCGACCACCGTCCCCAACCACTCCGGCATGGCTCCCGTCCAATCCGTCCCGCGTCACTGTGGGACTCGTACCCGTCTATAGAAGGCCGACCGCGCTACGCCATGACGTTCGACAGCGTCCAGTCTGCCATCACCATACCCTGAACACCGGAAGGACGGGAAGACCACGCCGCTACAGCGATCGACGTCCCTTCGCTGGCGTGGCGCCACGGACACGCCTCCCATGCCGCTACAATTTAGGACCCTGTACTCCCGTACCTCCCCTTGATCTATAAAAAGGGGACGCTGGGATAGAAAAAAAGAGAGAGACACGGATATCGGCTCACACATTGGTATTCGCATTCGGACATCAGCTCTGACCTGCATACACCACACACCCGATTGCTTGATCAACCTCTCAAGCAACCAATCGACCACCTAGGGTAGCCCTGCTAGTCCTAGGCCTCAGCTCACTCTGAGCACCCCCGTGTAAATCTGCTTTTCCCCCCTATACGAGCACTTCGGTGCGAGATAATACAATCCATCCTCCCCCGCTGGACGTAGGGCCTTCTGTGCCCGAACCAGGATAAATCTTGTGTTCTTCTTGCATCACGTCTGGGAGAGGGAGCACGCAATATACAAATTTACTAGTCGGTGGTCTTGACCCCCTGGGTCATAACACCGACACTTAGTTACTTCCTTGAACTTCAAATCAAGCAATTGAAGAATGGTACATTTGTGAGTCAAGGCAAGTACATCAAGGATATGGTGAAGAAGTTTGGGCTAGAAGAAGCTAAAGGCATTAGTACTCCCATGGGGACTAATGGACATTTGGATAGTGACTCAAGTGGCATGATGGTAGATCAAACACTCTATCGGTCTATGATTGGAAGCTTATTATATGTGACCGCATCAAGACTGGATGGCATGTTTAGTGTATGCATGTGTGCAAGGTTTCAAGCATCTCCTAGAGAGAGTCATTTGAAAGCCACAAAGAGAATATTGAGATATCTCAAACATACACAATAAGTTGGACTATGGTTTCCAAATGGGTCAAGATTTGAATTGATTGGATACTCAGACTCCGACTATGCGGGTTGCAAAGTGGATAGAAAGAGCACTAGTGGTGCATGTCAAATGTTGGGAAGGTCACTAGTCTCATGGTCATCCAAGAAGCAAAATAGTGTGGCACTCTCTACCGCCGAAGCCGAATACATTAGTGCGGGGAGTTGTTGTGCACAACTATTGTGGATGAAAGCCACTTTGGAGGACTATGGAATTCAATTCAAGAAAATCCCATTGCTTTGTGACAATGAAAGTGCCGTGAAGCTCACCAACAACCCCGTCCAACACTCAAGAACAAAGCACATAGATGTGAGACATCACTTCATAAGAGATCATCAACAAAAGGGTGACATTTTCATTGACAATGTGGGCATCGATGATCAATTAGCCGACATATTCACCAAGCCACTTGATGAGAAGAGGTTTTGCAAGTTGAGTAATGAGTTGAACATCTTGGATTTCTCTAACATGAGTTGATGCACCCCACCTATGACATGCCTCTA
This sequence comes from Microstegium vimineum, assembly GCA_022036555.1. Lineage (NCBI taxonomy): Eukaryota > Viridiplantae > Streptophyta > Magnoliopsida > Poales > Poaceae > Microstegium > Microstegium vimineum. Next base: position 44,748,665 of record CM039135.1, read on the forward strand.
CACCAACATAGCAAGGTAAAATTGATTGACATATGCATTCATCCTTTGCTAGTCTTGTGTAGAAGCATATAGACATCACTCATGATAAGCTCATTCATGAAAATCAAATGTTTTTCTATGGACATATGACATCACTATAGTTTCTATGAGTTGATTAATCTAGTGATGGCATATGACATGTTGATAAGCTTGCAACCTCACATGTTTAGTCTAGAATGCTTATTCTTGTACTTAACCAACATGGTCAAGATAACCAGTGCAAGATGTGTGAAGAAGCTTGTCCATGGTTTAAAACGTGTTAAGTATCTAGGACAAGTAATCTAGGTTGAATATAATTTGATAATTCACCCCACTTCTTTCTATATTGACTTGATAAACAAATCTCTCTAAGTATCCTCAAATGATACATGTTACTACAAGTGGCTTCCTTTGTGGTAATGTGTGACAAAGGGGGAGAAATTGTGTTAAAATGATAGTAGTAAGGGGAGAAATGTTTAAAGGGAATGTTAAAATGAGAAACATGATAAGGAAAGAAACAAGTGGAATCTAGAGATAGGGGGGAAATGATAGTAGTAAGGGGAGAAATGTTTAAAGGGAATGTTAAAATGAGAAACATGATAAGAAAAGAAACAAGTGGAATCTAGAGATAGGGGGAGAAATAAGATTTTGTAAAAATGAACAATTAAAATTTGAGCACACAAGTAGGGGGAGCAATCCTATGAACAATTTGTTGGATTTGAATGTGCATTCACTCATATGATTGTTTGCATTGAAGTTATAGTACTTTTTCAAGTGGTTTCTTGCTTGTGTGGTGCATGACTAGTTGTAATCTTGATTGATGATTTGATCACTAGCATGCATAGGAAGTTAGCTAGATATCATATCTTGTTTATTTTGAGTATTCCATGTGGTGTCAAGCTAACCATGTTGCTAAGGGTAAAATGAAAGGCGCACTTCGATTGGTATCACGCTTCAAAGGTCTATTCTTAAAACCTTAGCATCATGTCATTGTTTGTTAGTTGTTCACCCCTCCAAAAGTTCTATCTAAGCATGTGTGCAAAGCTTGATTCATATTCATAGAAGTGCACACATGTAGGGGGAGTTAACACTATCAAACCAACATGGAAATGATTGACCACTTTCTTTTATAATCATATCTTCCAAGTGGTGTCAAGCATTTCAAAGGTGAAAACAAAATCATATTTCATATCATTTTATATGGGTTGTCATCAATTACCAAAAAGGGGGAGATTGAAAGATCTCTATTGTTTTGGGTAATTGATGAAACCTAAGTACTAACCTAGCTCTAAGTGGATGAATAGGTTAAGTACACAATGTGAAGAGAGAAGGTGACAAGTGATGGAGCAAAGGAAGATAAGGAGAGAGCTAGCAAAGGTTCCACACTTGGAGAAGAAGAGAAGAGGAGGAAACCCTAAGCTATTCAAGGCAAAGGTATACTGGGGCCTTTCTATTTTGGTGATCAAGACACCTAGTGGGTGTGATCACATTTAGGATAGGTAACCGTACTATGAAGAGGGGGAAATAGTTAGTGGTTACACCTATCAAGTGCCATTAGGAGTTCATTGCATTGCATTGCATTGCATCTAATCCTAATGAAACATCCCTTGTAAACTTGATAAAATATGCCAACACACATGCACAAGTCAGTGAAACACTTGGTGGTGGCACATGAGATCAAGGGAAGAAAAGAGAAGAAGATTCTGATCAAGACTGAAGCTCCGGACCAGTCTGTATGTGAACACCGGACTATTGGAAGTCGTCCGGTGGTTCAGACTCAGGCAAGGCTCAGACATAAGGGCGTCGGACTAGTGGTCCGGTGGTGCATTGGACCATCAGTCGGCCAGTTTTTAGAGTCCGGTGGCTCAACAGGAGTTCAAGGCAAGCTCCGGACCAGGCGTAATGGTCCAGTGGTCAGCTTTGGACTGGTGGTCCGGAGCACTGGCACTCACTGTATGAAATCGTCAAAGGACTGGAGAAGCTCTGGACCAGAGGATATGGTCCGGTGGTGAGCTCCGGACCAGGAGTCCGGAGCCTGGGTGCTTACTGGACTCAGGCATTTGGCTGAGGCCAAAGCGTCAGACCAGGGGCGTCGGACTATTACGAGTGGTCCGACGGTGACTTTCAGCGTGCCAACGGTCAAATTTTGAATAGCACCGGACCACCTGCTATAGTCCGGTGGTGTGACCAAAAGTGGTCCGGTGGTCACGGTTTGCAGCTCCAAAAAGAAAAAAACGGCTAGTTTCTTTGAGGAGGCTATATAAGGGTATGTGACTGGTTCTAGGAACCACTCTTGCACATTTGGCTGATTGCATACTCTTTTGAGCAAACCATACACACTCCCACTCATCACTTAGTTGATTTTGATCATCCTTTTTGAGTGAGTTGTGTGATCAAGCGCATTGCATGAAGTGATTCATCCTAGTGGCACTTGGGAGTTGATACCGCTGCTAGTTTCTTGTTACTCTTGGTGATTGCCTTCACCTAGACGGTTTGGAGCAAGCGGTGTGGATTCGAGAAGCTTGGTGATTGTGCTTCGTCAACCACAAGTTAAGATTGTGAGGGGTTCTTGTGCCTTCCTCGCGGGAGATCGTAAAGGTAACTCTAGTGGATTGCGCGTGTCTTGGAGAGCCCTTATCTTGTGTTGGTTGTGAGGCACCCGGTGACGGGTTTGGCGTGTGATGCCAATTAGCTCTTGAACCTCCAAGTAAGTGAGCCGACACAACAAGGACGTAGCTAGTGGGCAAACTAGTGAACCTTGGTGAAAAATCAAGTGTCATCCTTGTGATTGATTGGTGTTCTTGGAGCTCTCAACTTGATTGGACCAATCCTCTACTCGGCGGTATAATCACCCAACCTATCTCTTTCATACTTGTTTAATATATTAGGTTGTGCCTAGAGGGCAACTAGTCTTGAGTAGGAGTTGAGTGTTTCTAGCCATATTAGGAAAGCAATTGTGTTTAGGGAGCTTTGCTTAGCTAGGTTTGCTATTGCTAGTCAAGCTTCGCCATTTAGTTATTTAACTTGTTGTTGAGTTTTGTTTTAGATTTCAGATTAGGCTATTCACCCCCCCCCCCTCTAGCCTTGGATTAGGACCTTTCACCAGTGTTGTAAATTGCCAATTGCAGCAAGATAATTATGTTCTCCTGAAAATGTACAATGTGGGAATAGAAGACTGACAAAAAAAGGCGTGAAACCAACCTAGCTATGGCGTGAAATTTGATATTTGAAATATGAGATTCAAACAAATTAAAATTTAGGGCCTAATTTCCTAGAATTTAGGCTTGAAATAGTGGAGCATATATATAATATATAGGACAAATCATGAATATGACATGCATGTTATTATTGAGTTTGTGTTTGAAACTTTGAATAATAGTAGCTCCTTTTTAATCTCACCATTTGTAAGTCTAAAATTTACTATTCATCATGTTAAGAAAAGAAGCATCCTAGCTAATAACTTATTATATCACTAAGATGCTTCAACATAGCTTGACTACTCAATGGTCATATATTAACTTCTATCACCAAAATTTCAACTTATATGTAGACTTTGCTTTTTTCATTTTTGTGTTATCTTTCGATTCATTCGATAATCAGCAATTAAGCCAAAACCTTTGTAAGAATTGTCTATATGTGATGGTAGAGGTTAGAACTATTCTCTTTTCTAGAAAACCACCAAAACTTTTAATATATTCTCATTAAAAAAGAGGAAGAGATTTGCATGATTCTGTATAAGGATTGTAATTCTTACAATTTCCCTGCCTATTGCTATTAACTAGAAATATATATGACTTTTATTCAATATTGTCTGTTTCACATGGCACTACCAGGAAATCAGTTTTTCCCTGACAGTTCTTGAGTGTTTGCGACAGTTGGATAATCCCTTGTGACATGAATATGGGGTTTCCTTATCTGTTAAGAACACCGATGTTCATTGTTATATGCCAAGGTTCCACACGGTTGTATATAGAGATGTTACTATCATTTTAAGAATTATGCATCTCTCATGCCATTTTCAAAAGAAGCATTAGGATTTATTTGGAATGTTATTTCTATCATTGTTTTTTATCCTCATGTATCCTTTTCTCCTATCTACTCCCTTCCACCCCAAAAAGAATGTAGTTGTAGATATTAATCTTGACAAATATTTATCTACATTCATACCAAGAATTGTTCTATTTAAACAGAGGTAGTAGGTTGCACAATTGTTCCAATGATTTTTTTTAAACGAGCTAAGTAGGAGAGCTACTGATTATATTAATAAAGAAGAAAATCTAGAATAGGCAAACAATGGCCATAGAGGGTTTATGACAGAAAACAACATTGTTGAGGTGCCCCGGGACCTCCACTATTCACTTGACAAAACATATGTTTATACCGAACGACACCATTATTGAGGATGTTGTGTTTTGATGAAGGACACATCTAATGATGAAGAAGTTGATACAAAGGTGATAGTTAGGGAACCCATATTTCTCATAACCATCAAAGAATGCCCTACCTATTCCACGACCGAGGTCAACATAGAAAAAACTCATTTTATAGTGGATCCACCAATAGGGTAACATCTTGTTTGATTGCGACACCTATGTAGGGAAAAGATCTCGCATGAGATCCTAAACATCTTACTTCATCATTGACCATGGTAGCAAAAATCGGCATAAGTCCTACGATAGATCATCACTTGATCAAATGGAGTGCCCTATTTTGCGCAATGTAGTGTGTAAAAAGATTTTGGGTTGATGGGAATGATAGGACTCTCAACGAGGACGCAGTGCAACCCTATGGAAAACGCCTATAGGAAGTGTTGTTACCACTTGATCTCCTCCAATCCGCTAATGGGTTTAAAAGATCATGCCTTTATAGCATGTTTCATTGAGAGCTCCCCATGACGAGTATGCTCAAGGAACTAGGACAAAGCATCGCAATTGGTCAACAAGGCTGCACCACACATAGTGAGAAGATTGCTGATGAATTGTTATTGGAGAAAACAAAGTCAGAGAGGATGTGTGGCAACAAGGTAGGTGGTCGTGCGATGCACACGGTGGTGGATGTGTGGCTGCACAGTAGCGCAGAAGAGCCCAACACCGTAGGTCGCATGCATGCCTCACCTGGTGCTCGTGCAACCCCTTCCTTTCTGTTGTGTCCGATCTGATGTCACCTACCTCACACACACCATACCACAAGTAGAACATCAAATAGACAACAATAAAATTCACAACAATAACAAGAACAAAAAGGATGATGTTGACATTTCTTAACGACATCACTAAGAACATAGTTCTTAGCAATGGTGTAAAAAATGCATGGTATGTAATTAACTTGTCTTTAGCAACTAGCCATTTATCTTTTACCTTATACTCCTAAGCATGGAACTAGGTTTTCATCCCTAATTATAGAGCTAGGAATATTTTATAGTACTTATGAAATATTATATTTTATGTGTGACTAGGAAGAAATAAATAATGATAGATGAAATGTCAAAGAATAATGATTCTGCAAGCGGGCAGATTAAATATATCATTGTAGTATTTTACCTAGAGTATTACCAGGTTGTCATTTATATTCTACCACTGGGAAGGTCTAGTTAAAACTGATAATCTACAGTATTGATAACAAGCATACAAAATGAATGAAGTGATTTAACCGTTAATGATCTCTACTCTTAAACAGGGGTAAGTCACATGATAAATATATAATGATAAGGGTAAATTGATCAGTCATAATAATAATAATAATAATAATAATAATAATAATAATAATAATAATAATGATGATAAAGTTTCTAGAGCATTCGAGTCACTACACAAGCGTCGTCTAATACAAGTAATAAAGAAATAACATCCTAAGTATTCTAGCTACCGTCAAAGCTACGCTAGTTAGTGCAAGTACATCTAGTAATCATTGTTAAGTAATACTACCAATATTCTCAACCACAATAGGGTCATGAATAGGATGAGTTGAGTTCAGAAACCTCAGATATAACAAGATATCCTCAACTGACAATTCCTCCCTACCAAACCACTGCACGGGGGAGACCTACAAAGGACTCAATGGACCCGTCACGTCCACGATCTACCCCATGACCCGACACAACTAGTGGCATTCGCAGATAAGCAAAGTATCTAAGCACCACACCTACATACTTCCTACCACTCGTCATATGATCAAATAGACGAGCGCTATACGAACATGTGCATGAACTCAATAGCAAACTAACTATACTAGATATATTAACGTAGACAATGAACAAAGTAAACAAGAACATATTAATTAAGAATAGTGTTGCCTATAAATATCATACAACTACAAATAAATACTAAAAGAGAATAAGAGAATAAGAAATAAACCAGACTCTAATCTCTTGACAACGTCGGGAGTCCAAGCTAGATCGAATCTTGACTTCCTCTACTGTCGCACCCCAAAATTTTCAATTTTGGGTTGTGCTTAGATAACACTAAATAAAATAAATGATTTCTATATTGATATAAAAAATTTCAGGATTAGTTTGAGTTTGCACAAATATAGTATAAAAAATGAATTTACAATCTTTTGTTAATCAATTTGATGGGCTTTATTGTTATGGTGTTTGTTTGTTGCTTGTTTTTGTGCATGTGAGTGTATAAAGTTTTTAAAATGCGATTAGTAAGTTCTTTATCAGTCTCTGGCTTGTCTATGCCTTCTTTATAATCAAATTCCTGCTCTCATGATCTTAATCATTTCAATTCAAGGTTCTCAATATTCTTTTTCTTCAGCTCGAAATCATCCCTTGAGTTCACCAATCATCAACATATCTCTAAAATCTTCCCATGAATTTTTTTCTAGCTTTTTCCGGAATCCTTTCCCATTTTTCTGTGATGCTCCAAAATATCTTTTCATGAGCTCCAAATACTTTATTTGGGTTCATTGTGTTCAAAAGTATCTCCGAGAATTTTCCCTGAATTTTTGGAGTATTTGGAGTATTTTTTGTGGCTTAATTATTAGTTCTAGACTTTTCTAGAATTATTTTATTCATGAAAATAATTTATTCCGAAAATAAATAATGAAGACCTCAATTTCCCACCAGCCCACAAAGCCCATGTGCAATAATCCTCATAAATGACAAAAGTCCAAACATTTTGTTTACTAATGGGCTTTGATGGTTAATTTGGCCCATTAGTAAATATGGAGGTGCACCATCAATTAGTATCATATCGCTAGTTGATGGTGAGGTGGAGTCTTTCTCCCTATAAATATGTACCCACCCCTTGCCCAAAGCACACCATGTCTACCACAAGGGGTGCCCCTAATTTGGGAATACCTAACGGTAGAAAATCATATCTTTTTCCTACTCTGCCGTTATCGTGCAGCCTACTCCAACCGTGGTGATGCTCTCCGATCGACATCCCTTGCCCGACGTTCGATCAACATCCCTTGGCCCGGCGACTCCCTCCTTCTGCACGAACGAGCAACATCAGCATCAAGAGCGTTCGTACAAAAGTGAAGGAAGGAGACAAGTGCAATTTTCTTTGACGGTATAATCTCTAATCACCACCGTTTCTTCGTTTTAACTCCGTTTTAGTTCGTTCAAGTTGCGTTAGATTCATAGCGTTGTGCTCTGCGTAGTAACGTTAATGTTTTTTATGTTGCTTAATTATAAATTTTTATTAATATAAATATTAATTATTTAATGTTTAATCATGAGCTTCATAATTAATTAAAAGCACGTTAGATTTTAATTATGTTTTATACAATTTGATTTGCGTTAGATCATATTAATATGACCTATAAGGTAGTGCTAATGTTTATCATGTCATATGCTTTTCTATATATTGTCAAATGTTAAATTGATTAAATATGTTTGCAACTAGTTTAATAATTAAAATCAACATAGATTTTATACTAAGATCTTTTGTATAGAAATATTAATATGAGTAATTGTTAATCTTAATATGCTTTTAGAATATAAGTTGCTTAGTTTAAACATGCACCATAAACTTAGATGCTCTCACATGTCTATTTTCTTTTTCAAAGATAAATCTTAACTTGTTTAATAGATTATGTGACAATTCGTATGAATAAAATATGATTAGTTTAGCTTAGCTTTTAGAATTCAAATATGGTTAATATAATCTGAATTCATATGATTCACATGGTTTTGCTTAAATAAAACAATCAAGCATGTACGTTTTTCTTTTATAATATAACAAAACTCCTGATAGTCAGTTTCTTTCTATAGTAGATCTGTTCTCTGCGTTTCTTGCGTTCTCTCGATCGTAGTACCGATCTATCTTTTGTATGTGGCTTTCTCTTGTTGGTGTATTGTTCTTAGTTGTTTCTATTTGTTGTTGGTATGTTGTCTATGTGTGGTGTTTGCTACGAGTAGAACGAGAACCGCTTGTGAGAGTTCAAGATCAGAAGGTGATGACTCAAAGCTGATGGTGTGAGAGTTGAGCAAGTGTTTAAGGCAAGTATACATGGGATCATCCTTGTTGTCCTAATCACATTAAAAACTAATTCATGATATATGCATGTGTTTCCTTGATATCCTATAAGGTTTTCCCTAGATTTGTACCTTATACCTTGTTACCCTGGATTTATGCATTGGGTAGATCAAGCTAGTGCTCTTGAAAAATAACTATGATTATGTAACATTGACTAATGACTTATGCAACAAACAGTAAAAGATGCTTTTTAGCAACATGGATTAAGATGATCTAGAGCACAGTTTTTGAGATGCTCTAGAACCTCTATAAGCGATCACCTGGGATTTACAGTACAACCATGAGAGCTACATGGCTCTGGCTTTAGTTCAGTAATAGGGTCACTCTCTCGCATGGGGCAGTTCATGAAAGTTGCCATTGACGAGCGGTTGCGGGGTATGGCCAGAGTGGCTACCGTTGCGCATGTGTACCATCGAGGAGACCTTGTATACCCCTTGCCCGTGGATCCGTAGTGTCTATTGTATGTCAGCGAGCCCCTCTGAAAGACTTCATAGTGTACCCTGCCCGCTCACCTTGGCAGTGTTTTGGTAGTAATTAACCCGGGCATATGGGCAACACGACTCATGGGTAAAGATGTACAACCTCTGCAAATACGAGCGGCCTGGAATTCTTATGGAACAGAATGAATTTAATCTACCACTACTTGTTTTGCTATTCATTATACATGTTCACTTGATCATATGGTTATTGGGCTTTTGATATTATTGATGCTATCCTAATGCTAAAATTGTAATAATATAAAAGTTGATGCAGTTAAACCAGTGTCATACTTTTTGAGCCTCATGAACCCCATGTTTACTTGTTGAGTACGAGATGTACTTATGCTTGTTTACTTTTCAATACTTTGGATAAAAATCTCGGATGGATAACAGAAGATGGATCTAGTGAGTTTTTCGAAGAAGTGCTAGGCGTATGCAACCCCCAGTCAACTGTCCCTGCGAAGTTGGAGCTTGAAGAAAGTTTAGTGTTATTCCGCCATACTTTGATGTAAGTGTTAATGTATCTATGTTTTCGCTATATAACATTGATTTTGATATTATCCTTTTCTGTTGTTGTATGTGTGGACTTCCTGGGCACACATATGATGATCATGGTTTTGTTCTTAAAACCGGGTATGACATCTACTCTTGAATCTAACTAGGCTATGCTATGAACTAGAAAGTGCTCTAGATGAACTAAAGTTTATGGCTCTGGATGACTAGATCTCTTATGACTTAGATTGAATAGATCTGAATGATCTGAGAATGATCCGGGATTGCCTCCAGGGGGGTATGCCCTACTATTTATAGTTCGGTGGGATGCATGACAGTCGTTGGATCAAACCGACTTCACGTAGGGCTGAGATGACTCCTCATATGCGGTGGAGGAAGCTTCCAGAAGACGGCGGGCAGTGGGCCTAGGGGGGTGTCGCCCGGCCCCACCCCATGTCGGTCGGCCCCACCTGGTAGGGGTTGAGGCCCCGCTTCGCTCCGGTGTTTGCGGGAACCTCCGTGAGTATTTTGGCAAGTGTTTCTCCGCAGGATTTATTCGATATCTTCTCTGATTTGCTTTTCTTTATTCTCTTTTCTGGAATAGTCCCTGGAAAATAATGAAATACCAAAACTCATGGAAATTGTTAATTAAAGCCCTATATTTCTAGATATTATATTTGATTGATCCATTTATTCAATTTTATAATTGCTTAAAAAGTTGACGCTAAGGACCGTCAACAGATGGAAAACATAAGAGTAATACTGATCCTAAATTGTATGCCATTAGAAAAATATAGAGGGAGAACAAGCAATCAAATAATTAATTAACATCAATAACTAGATAATTAGAGGATTAACTAACTAATTGAGGATACGCAATTAGGGGGACATTAGAAAGTTGGGGGTGCCAAACCCCATCCTCTCCCTCCCTCATAGTTTAGAGATTGTATGTTTACGGATGAGATGCTTAATTGACTCCATTCCTACTTTAATATAGTTTTCACTAAGGACTTATATGTAGACTTTTTTACCATTTAGAAGAAAATTTTGCTCGAGAGCACATAATAGACTACCTTGTGCTTATAATTATCTCAAAATATATAGTACCACACAAGAATTTCATAAGATGGTAAAATGTGCATTTTCCATTGTAAAACCCATTGTTGTAAACCCCTTCCAGTGTCTTTGTTTGCCTAGTCTGGTTCTTTTTCTTTTACAATATCATCAGCAACTCTCTTTCTTGGTTCATTTTAAGAAAGAGACAAAAATACATGTGACTTGTTGTTTGGATGTAAAATAGTAGATGAAAATATGTTTGAGAGTAACAACATTTCAATCCCTAAAAAATATTAGACAAACACCATTGCTAGTCCCAATCCATATATTGGTGCTAAGTACACACATTGCTTAACAATATCAATGGCCTAGGCTCAAGCTAGCTAGGCTTGGTTGAGAGTCCCCATGTGTTTTGGTTTTGAGTAATTGATGAAACCCACCTAAGTACTAACCTTGATCTCTAAGTGTGAATCATGAGATAGGTTGGTACATACCATGTGATGGAGCAAGGTGGATCAAGAGAGGATGGCACAAGCTCTAGCATGGTGGTGGAAAAGAAAATGGTGTGAAGGCAAAGGTGATTGCTAGGAACCATTTTCGGTTTGGTGATCAAGACATCATAGAGGATGTGATCACATTTAGAATAAATAGTCGTACTATCAAGGAGGGAGCTCTTAAGTATGATTATGGTTATCATGTGCCACTAGGTTCATATGCATTGCATTAAAATCAATTGAACCAAGTGAAACACCATCTTAATCCAAGATAATTGTGAACTAAAAGCTAACACACGTGCACAAGTGTAGGGATCACTTAGTGTTGGCTCTTGGAAGCTTGGAGAAGTTGGATAAGTGTTTGGCAGCCCAAAGGAGCTTCAGACAGAGGTCCGGACGTAGGGTATTTGGCCGGTCCGGACCATCGGAGATGGGTCCGGAGGCATACCCTAGCTGGCTCGGCTGAGGAGAGGAGTCTGGACGCAGTTTGCTGTCCGGACGCAGAGCTCCGGACGCGGGTCCAGAGCCTGGCGCTCTCTGTAACTCTCTGGAAAAGAGGGTCCGGACGCAGGGTGATGGTCCGGACCATGAACCGGACTTGGGTCCGGAGGTGCTAAGGAGCTCAAGCGAGCTCTCGGGTGCGCTCGGGCGCCCGGGAAAATATTTCCGCACGCAAGGAGCAGTGACTCCGGACCCTGTGAATAGGTGCGTCCGGAGCCACGTGGCGCGCTGCAGTGCGCGCGGGAAGAAGCAAGTTCAAACGGAGGCTCGGCCGGACGCATGTGTGATGGTCCGGACTGCACCTTGGGTGCGTCCGAACCCTGCGACCGGAGGCTGGAACAGAGCCGTTGGCTCTCGGCTGGAAGAGGGTCCGGACGCTGTTGATGGTCCGGACCCCCAGTGAAAAGTGCGTCCGAAGTGGGCGCAGAAAGCGTTTTTCAGGGGAAAAACGGCTAGTGTTGAGTGTGGGCTATATAAAGTGATATGGCCAGCCCTTTGGGGCATCTCTTGCACATTCTACTCACTCACACATTTGTGCTTGCTTGAGAAGCTTCCACCACTCATCCTCTAAACATATTTGACATATTCGAGAGAGATAGAGTGAATCCAAGTGCATTGCTTTGTTGATTGCATACTAGTGGCACTTGGTGATCGTCGTCATCGCAGAGCTCTTGTTATTCTTGGAGATTGCCATCTCCTAGACGGCTTGGTGCGACGAGGATCGTTGAGCGGAGGAAGGTGATTGTCTTCGGCTCCGATCGGTGGATTGTGAGGGGTTCTTGAACCTACCCCGCGGGAGATTTGCGAAAGGTATCTCTAGTGGATTCTGCGTAGCTTGGGGATCCCCATCTTGTGTTGGTTGTGCGGCACTCTTGAACGGGTTTGGCTTTGATTGCCAATTAGCGCGTGAACCTCCAAGTGGGTGTATCGCTACAACGAGGACTAGCTTGTTGGCAAACAAGTGAACCTCGGTAAAAAAATCATTGTGTCAACTTGTCTCTACCGAGGATTCATATTGTGATTGGTTATCTATTGGTTCATCCCTTCATGGTGGTATAACCGTTCTATCTCTAGCTTTGTATTACTTTCTTTCATTCTTGCAAAGTAGAGTTTCTAGCTTAGGTTGTGTAGCTTAGCTTAGTAGCTATAGTTGTCTAGCCCTTGTGTGTGACATAGGATATATCTTGCTAGTAACTAGACTTGATATAGGAGGCTTGCCGACCCTTGTAGTGCTAGAGCAAACTTGCTTATCGCCGTGTTTTATTCTAACAAGTTTGCTAAGTGTTGTTGTAGAAAATTTAATTAGGCTATTCACCCCACCCCCTCTAGCCATTCCTAGACCTTTCATTGGTCTAGTTTTCTCATATTTTCTAAATTTATAAATTCCATGAACATATATGTGTATATTTTCTTGAAATGTAATTGTGATTAATTCACTAACTTATTCCTTATGGCATGGTTTCTTTACCTATCTTTAATTTCTTCCACTCACTCATTAATTTGTTTACTCAGAAATAGGAGGTTCAACTCATGCAAAGGTTAATATTAGTCCTGCTCGTAAAGTTTACACAAAGTTGTCACCAGAGTTCCTTCCAACCATCCACCCCTAGGCTTGGCAAAATAGTACTATAATTAAATGTGCAGAAAAAATGAATGCATACACGATGGCGGAGCATGGTGCCAAATGAAGACATGGTCGGTCTGTCAGTTTGAGTTTACATTCAACAAAGTAACACTAGTTTCATATGTTAGGTAGAAACACTAAGAATCAGTGAAGCACAAATGAAAAATTGCAGTGGATAGTGCATGGGGAAGGTGGGGCATCACCTAGCTTAGTCTCCACTACCCTCTACCAGTGCGTGTACATTTGCATGAAGGTTATCTGATGTCGATATGATTAATTTCTTCACCTTATATTTGTAATGGATCGAGCTAACATTCACCAACATCAAGGCCATAACTGAGAAGTAAACAATTAGCCTCATTGGTTTCTTGCACCCTCAGAGGGTTCACCTTTGTAGCTACACCCATGGTGGCATCTGGTGACTAGAGTTGTTTGTATTGATCATGGCAACGAGAACAATATGATGCACATGTAGATAACACATTGACTATTTCTTTCATGATTCCTTAACAAGTTCATATAAGAACATTAAAAAAATTCATATAAGATGTGTTGTGCTATGTGAATACACATGGTATATAGGTTTAGGAAGTACTCTTCTTTCTAAGAATACCTCAACAATATTGTTGGGGGCATATTTGTCACACCCAGTTTTAAAGACAAAACGGGATGCAATAATCTTATGTGTGCCCAGAGATCAGTCACACACATAAGCCGACAAATTATCAAAATTGTATCATCACAAGTGTTTAATACATAGCAAATGAGTATTTAGATAATGTCTATTACAAAACAGCGGAAACAAAGATAACTCTCGCGAAGCTCCATAGCACAGGGATGTCAACTGGTTGACCCCAAACCTAGTAGTCCTCTGGATACTCCTCATAACTCTGATAATCTGGTACCCATCCGGGATTTTTATACAAGTATTGAAAAGAAAGAAACAAGCGTAAGTACTTTCGTACTCAACAAGTATATATGGGGTTCATGAGACTCAAATAGTATGACACTGGTTTACTGCGGTAAGCATTTCAATTTGTAATGAAACTTTATAAGTGATAGATCAAAGTTATGCTTAAATCCCCAAGTTAAAATTGCATGATCAAGTAAACAACTGAACAAGTAACATAATTCCATGATAAAGTGATTCATAAAGGTAAACATAAGTAACCAAAGAGTTCTGTGAGTTTTCCGGGCCGCTCGTGTCCGTGAGCACGGCTATCGTGATAGTTTTTAACACTCTGCAGAGTTTGTACACTTTACCCACGAGTCGTGTTTGCCCAAATGCCCCGGGATCATGACTCCCTTAACACTACCGAGGTGAGCGGGCAGGGAACACTATGAAGTCTTTCAAAGGGGTTCGCTGACATACCACAGACAGTACGGATCCACGGGCAAGGGGTATATAGGAGCCCGTCGGTGGTACACACACGCAGCGGTCCCCACTCCAGCCGCTCCGCAACCGCTCGTCAATGGCAACTTTCGTGAACTATCGCATGCGAGAGAGTGACCCTAATACTGAACTAAAGCCAGAGCCATATAGCCCTCATGGTTGTACTGTATGTCCCAGCTTTTGCTGACAGAAAGGGGTCCTAAGTCCATGTTGCTAAAAAGTCAAGTTTTACTTTATCATCTCATGTAGTCTTTAATCAAGATTAAAGGATCATGCTTATAAAAGTGAAGCAGTAGCAAAAACTACCCATATGCAACAGTAACCCATAGGATTTCAAGGATAGAGGTAAACAAATCTAGGTAAACCCTATGGTGACAGTATTAGACACATGCATATGATTTTATTGGAAAAGCTTCATTAATAGGACATCAAGGAAGATCCCATATAATACTTGCCTTGCTCAAAGGGATGCTGCTGCTGCTCCTGCTCAAAGCAAAACCCTTGGTCTCCCACGTACTGCTCACCGTCTGTACTCGATCATCACATCACATGCAATCACGCAGAGACATAACATGCAAACAAACAAGGCTATAGATTAGAACAGTACACCAAACATAATAAAAAGAAAGGAAAAGTTTATAAAACAAATCTACGTATCACTACGATCACAAAGACGCTTGAATCACGAAAAACGGAGCTATAACGAAGAAGATATGATTTAAACGGGATTTTGAATAGAGCAAGATTAAAGCATTACGGAAATAATTTTCTTTGATTTTCAAAAGTTATTAACATATATGAAAACTATACTACTGGATATAGCATGAAAATACGGATCTAACGCAACTTGAACGGATCAATTTGGATTTAAAATGAGCAATTTATAAGCATTTGAATTAGAGTGGCAAATTTGTAAATAGAATTTCCTTTTTATTTTCGAATTAAAACAAAACAGAAGGAAAATACGCTTTTCAGAACAGAAAACGTAGAGAGGGAAGTACGCCTAGGACCACGGGTTGATGCATTAAAAAGAACAGGGTCTAAATTGTAAAAGAACCGGCCGAAGGGGTACGGGTCTCTGTGATCCCTCCAATTCAAATTGGAGGGCTGAGATTAGAAAGAGGGGGAGAGCGGCGGCGGCCGACCAGAGCAGAACGGGGTGCGGTGGCGCCATGGCCGACATGCGGCAGCGCAATGCGATCCGCCGTTCTAGAGCACGGTTTGCGGTGCAGACAGGACCGGGAGCGAGAGGAGAGCACGGCGAAGTCGGTGGTGGAGTTGATTGGACGGATTGCGCTCGGGGCGAACTGCTCACGCAGTACTGCGGCTCGGTACTGACGAGAACGCGGGGAAATGTTCAAGCGAGTGAGGCAGAGAGAGCAGAGGGGGTTGGCGGTGTCGGTAGACCTTGCTTACCACAATGTGGGGCTCGGGAAGCAGGCGGAGGGATTGAGGGTGCTTGCCCACGGCGGAGCAGCGTCGGCGGCTCTGTTCGCGGCGGCGGCGGCTCTGGTGGCCTCTGCAGTGTTCCGAGGGCTAGATGAGGGCGTCATGGCGTCGGGCTTCGACTTTTATAGCACGGGGGTGCTCCACAGAGAAGGAAAAGTGCGGATTCGACGCGGATTCGCGTTCGGCCGCAAGGGTAAGGCGGCGGCGCGCAGGGAAAGAAAGAGAGGAGGGAAAGAAGGAAAGGGAAGGGGACGGCGTGCGGCGCTCGGTTCGGTGTGCCGCGGGGAAGGAAAGGGAAGGATTTCTTTCTCCTCATCGAGCTCGACCGAGGGGCAGTGCCGGCGTCGGAGCGAAGGAAAGAAGGGGAGAGGAGAAAAGGAAGGGGAGGGGAAGGAACTGACCCGTGGGGTCCTGCTGTCAGCGCCGGGAGAGAGAGAGAGAGAGAGAGAGAGAGAGAGCTGAGCGGGGGAGGGGGCTGGGCTCGTCCGCACGCGAGGAAGAGTTGGGCTGGCCTGCTGGGGTCGGCCCAAACCAAGAGAGGGGGGGATTGGGCTGGGGGAAGAATGGCCTGCGGGCCAGAGAGAGAGAGAGAGAGAGAGAGAGAGAGAAGAGAGAAAATGTTTTTCTTTTTTTTCAAATTTCTAAACACATTTTCCAAATGAAAATTTAAATTCAAATTTGAACTTTGCCAAAACCAAACAACACAAAGATGGTATGCACCAGCATGAATGCAACAACAAGGTTTCTAGATGGGACAAATTTTATTTCATGAAATTGTACTTATCTTTCCTAGGTTTTTAATGCCCACCAAAAGTGCAATTCAAATTACTTTTAAACTATTTTGAAAAGTGCATGTTTTTAGGGTGTTACAATATTGTTGTCACATGCATATAAATAAACAATGAAACTCAGTTGCCTCTCTCCTTGTTGTGTCTCATTAGTAGGAAGTCAATCGTGTAGATGGTTAAAATTGATCTAATGCTTTAGTGATATTGATATTAGCTGTTGATATATATAGTGAGTTCAGTTCAGACAAAAATGTAACTCTTCTCCACTAGATGAGTTAACAAGACAATTTCCCCAGTTTTGGTCATTGATAATGTTAAGTCCAATTATGTCTCAACACACATGTAAGGTACCATATCAATTATCACCATATTTTTTCTTAACAACACTACATAGGCCTATTCAAATGACAATTTGTACCAAGAATATTTTCTAGGAGCTAGCAAAAGTTCAAATATGTAGTGTGTTTCCCTTTGCACGTGGTGTGTGACTATGGGAAAATAGGTTGGAATCCCTAATTCTTTGGTCCATGTGATAAACATATTGGCAACATGGTATGATTGGTTAGGTTTGTTGTCACATTGGCTACAAATGGCTTTTTTACCTACAACATGATTGAGATTTCATCACCAAGAAATAGTTGTACTAGTTGATTTAATCACTTCAAAATGTAATAGCTCTCTCATTTGGTGTGTGTTTGTAACTTTGTTTACACCATTGTATTTTCCTATGATGAGATTTGCAACTACATGGGTCATTTTTGTATATTGGCTAGTTACATGTAGTTATAACTAGTAGGTTTTGTGTAAAGGTGGATTGAATTCTTCACATAAGTTTCTACTAATATAATAAGTAATGTTTCTAGGCCTTCTCAAGTTTGCACTAATATGCATTAAAGTTAACATCAAAGCATAAAGTCCCTATCAACATTAATGCAATATATAATGAATTTATTACAAATATACACTAAATTAAGGAACTATGCAATTCTATAGAAGTCGCTACCCTACTTCTATTTAAGTTGCTACAATAAAAAGTGGTGAAAACTAATACTATAAATTGCACAATAAAAATGATAAAAAGTTGTACTATAAATTAACTAGCTAGCAACTTATCCAACAAACAAAATTGTAGCAACATACACTAAGATTAACAATGATAATATAGGTGAATTTATTCTGTTTCCTCCAAAAATTAGAACAGCACAATGCTCATGGTTTGTAAGGATGATATGTTTCCATATCGTAGTTGCAAAACCATCGACTTCATGAGCATTGAAAGCTAGATGGTAATAATTCCTCATTTTAGGTATTTTCCCAATACATCTAACTATCTAAAAACTCTTGAGTCAAGAGTTGTAGAGTAGTAGATCAAGTTCACCGAGAAACAAGAGAATTGAAGTTCCACCGTTCTAAGTGACATGCAACATGGGTTATACTAGGCCTAAAAAAAGTTGTAAGGACTTGCAATTTCCACTAGAGATTGGGAAAATCATGTATTAAAACAATCTGAATTGTAAAAGGCTAGGAGCTTTTTGGCATCATGGATTGTAGGATTATTTGATTGTATCATCGATTGTGCAATGTCATAGTACCCCAAATGTTATGAGTGTATAATTATTTATTTTTATCCATTTTGTAGCATTGTTTGTCCTACACACAATTTAAAAACAATAAATTATCTAATCATCATAGACTTAAATAAAAATGATACATCATCTGAAGAACATAGTGCATCTAATCTAATACAAATAATATATTCAAGCATCAACTAATTATAATTCATCCAAGCAATTGAAGACCCGACTCCTAATATATATTAGGGTTGCAATAATTTAAAGAAGGTTAGGCAAAACAAGGGAAACTACTGTTGCAATGATACAACTAACATTGCATCCAAATTTGAACATACTCCTACACATGTTGTGTGTGTTTACAAGAAAAGTGCATTCGTTTTGTATACATCAATATTTCGAAATATAGAGCATCCACAATGCATCCATCCATTTAAACAAGGTTTAATGAATGTAATTCAATCAATATAAGTACGCAAAGCCCTGAATATATTGCCATGGGGACAGTGAAAATGAGGCGGTGGCCTGGTCTAGTCTTGCCATAGTTGAGGAGTAAGCTTCCACCGAGGTGAAATTCCTAGGTCCGGTTGAGTTCATTAGTCAAGATGGGGGACAGACGTAGGGTCGACGAGCCAGGACTGAAGGTTGTCTTTTGGATGGCGTGTGCTGGGACATAGGCAGAGGCAAGGTGGTGGTCCACTAGGGTAACCACCACTACTACACAAAACATTAACCGTGACGGTTGAAAAGGATTAACCATGGCAGTTGGAAAAAAACCGCCACGGTTAATCCGTATAAAAAAAGCCCAGATCCAGACCCGGTTAGGTCTGGATTTGGGCCACGTCGCCGCCAATCTGGATCCGGATCTGGGAGCCACGCCCGCACCGCCGGGAGGTCACGCCCTGCCACCGCCGTCGAGCAGCCCAGCCGCCGCCCTCGCGCGGGCCCGCGGCAGCCTCGTGCAGCCCTGCCGCCGCCCGCGTCGGATCTGTCGTCGGTGCGCCCGCGTCGGAGAGGAGGGGGGAGGGGCGCCGGTCCGCCGCGCCGGAGAGGAGGGGAAGGGGCACGCCGCCGCCCGCGCCGGATCCGTCGCCGGTCCGCCCACGCCGGAGAGGAGAGGGGAGGGCCCCTGGTCCGCCCGCGTCGGAGAGGAGGGGGAGAGGCGCCGGTCCGCCGCGCCGGAGAGGAGGGGGAAGGAGTGTGCCGCCGCCCGTGCCGGAGAGGAGAGGGGAGGGGCCCCGATACGCCCGCGTCAGAGAGGAGGGCGGAGGGGCGCCGGAGAGGAGGGCGGAGGGGGCGCCGCGCCGGTGAGGAGGGGGGAGGGGCGCACCGCGCCGGAGTGAGTCGCGTGCGTGAGAGCGAGGGGAGCCGCCGCTGGTGAGAGACTGGGAGTTGAGGGAGTGGGAGGATGAGTGAGAAACCCTAAGTACCGGATATATACCGCGAAATTTATCGGGCCAAGTGGGCTTTTCGATTGTTATTGGGCTTCGCCTCTATTAACCGTGGCGGTTGTGCAATAGTAACCGCCACGGTTAATAGGCCATTAACCATGGCTGTAACACCCTAAAATTTCCTTTATTGAAAATAGGTTTAAATTTATTTAATTATTATTTTTGGTGCTCATGACATCATAGGAAATAAAACTTTTTATGAAATTAAAATTTATCTTTTGGTAGAAACATGTTTGAGCATCCATGCGATGCATTTTGGGTTTTTGTTTGAGTGACTTTGTTTCAAAATTCAAATGAAGTTTCAAAGGTGATTTTGAAAATGTGTTTGGAAATTCAAAAAAAAAGAAAAACATCTCTTTCTCTCTCTCTCTCCCTCTTTCCACCTTTCTGGCCCGAGATGGCCCAAACCCCCTCCCTCTCTCTCCCTTCCCGCGCTGGACCCAGCCGCAGCCGGCCCGCGCCAGCTTCCCCCTCCGTGGCCCACCCAGCGCAGCAGCCCAACAGGCCGGCCCGCTCGGACGACGCCGCTTCTCCCTCTTTCTCTCTGCCGCTGACAGCCCGTCCCCGCTCCTTTACCTCGCTGACAGGGTGGACCCACACGCCAGTCGCCCGTCGCCTTTCCTTTCTTCTTCCTGCTCCCCCTTTCCTTCCCAGCGCTGAGGCCTTCCTTCCCTGTCGCGCTCGATTGCCGCCGGGGAGATCCCTTTCCTTTCCTCGGCATCGCCCCTGGGCTATAAAAGCCGAAGCCCTAGCTTCTACCGCCTCCACCCGAGCCATCAGAGCCGCCTCCTCGCCCTTTCCTAGTCCCAGAACGCCACCGCCGTCGCCCCTCTGCGGCATAGCTCCTCTGCTCTTCCTAGCCGGTCACCGAGCTGCGCATCGCGGTAAGAAAGGCCCCTTTTGCTCCAGCTTTTCCTCTCCGTCCCTCTCTCTCTCTCTGCTCTCGTTCCCCGGAGCCCCGCCGGATCAGCAGCGCTGCCACCGCACGTGGGCCGCTCCTCTGGACCCCTCTCGGCTTCAACCGGTGCCCCAGACGCGTTCGCCATCTCCTCCTCTAGCTCCCCATGCTTTTCCCGTGTCAGATAGTGGCCTGTGGTCCCGTTTTCGAGAACGCCGACGAGCTCTCGCCCTCCGGCAATGGCGCGCCGCCGCGGGAGCACCGCCCCGGCGACCCTGCTGCCCTCTCCCTTCCTCCCCTTCTGTCCTACGTCGTCCGATCCCGCCCAGACGGCTAGGATTAGAAGTACCGAAGGGGTACGCCCACCGGTCCATGGTGGACCCGTGGACCAGAGCCCCGCATGCCATCCACACTGCTCCCGTGCACCCACCCAACCGCAACGCGCCACGTGGCAAGCAGCCGACCCCGCACCGCAGTCCTAAGCGCATTCTCGGTTTACGCTTTCCCTTTTCCAAAACATAAACGATGTCTGTTTCAGTTAAAATACGCTTTTCTTTCTGAAAAACGTAAAAGCCCTCAGTTCAGTTCAAAATACACTTTCTCTTTTTACAGAACTGCCACCCACCTTCAAATGCTTATAATTTCTCCGTTTTAACTCCGATTTGACCCAAACAAGTTGCGTTAGCTTTGTAATTTCATGATCTATCTAATGGTACAGTTTTAATCTATGTTAAAGTCCTTTGAAAATAAAGTTTAGATTAATCCTTTTTAATGAATTAATCTTGTATAGAAAATCATGTTAATTTCATATCTTCTCCGTTTCAAATCCGTTTCGTTCCGTTCAAGTTGCGTTGGCTTCATATCGACGTAACCTTTTCTTTAGTGATCTTTAATACTATGTTAATAGCTCTGTATTTTCATGGGTTCAAATCCTAATTTGATTAACCACTTTGCAACTTGTTTTATACATGAAATAATGATAGTTTCAACTTTCGTTTTCAACCCAAATACAATTTTGACCTAATCTAATCAAGGTGTTTCTTTGAAACACTTTATACACTCTTTTATATAGTTAAAATTGATAAAGCCTATAGTTCTCTTCTGTAAAAGCAAATCTTCCGTTAGTTGTATCTCGATCATCGTAGCTCCGTTTAGTGTGTTCTTCGCGACTGTGTGATCGTAGAGATGCGTGGATTTCTTTTTAAATCCTTTTATTGATTGGTGTATTGTTCTAATTTAGCCATGATTGTATGCTTTGTATGATCAGATGCTTGTGTGGTGACTTGTTAATTGTTGTCCAATCGGTGAGTCTTGCGTTGGTGATCAAGAAGAAGTCGTCTGAAGTTGAGAACCAGTTGAGCAAAGGATCTAAGCTTTTAAGGCAAGTATTATATGGGATCTTCCTTGGTGTCCTATTCATGATGTTTTTGGATAAAATCATATGCATGTGTCTAATCTTGTTACCTTACGGCTTACCTAGATTTGATTACCTTGAACCTTGAAATCCTATGGGTTATCTTTGCATCTGGGTAGTTATTGCTAGTGCTCCATTAATAAGTATGATCTTTAATCTTGATTAATGACTGTATGAACTGATAAAGTAAAACTTGACTTTTTAGCAACATGGATTTAGGATCCTATCTGTCAGCAAAAGCTGGGACATACAGTACAACCACAAGCTATATGGCTCTGGCTTGACTCAGTATTAGACTTCTACTGGTTTGTGACAACTTACCCGAAAGGGCGCAAGAGGGGCTCACCTTAGTTCCCTCGTAAGAGGGGTGGTACTAACCATTGAGGAAACGAATAGCGGGTTGTTACCTACCAGTGGAACCTGTGAACGGTCTCGTAGTGTACCCTGCTCCACTTCCTTGGTAGAGGTGATGGCATATGGGGATCATGACTTGTGGTAAAGATGTACACCTCTGCAGAGTGTAAAACTGATATATCAGCCATGCTCACGGTTACAAGCGGCCCGGAAAACTCACAGACTAATAACGGAAAACTCACAGAAACTTTGTTTACTTGTTGCTTATTTTTATGAATCACTTTATCATGACATTATGATGTTCATTCAATTGCTATATGATCATGTGGTTTAATTTGGGGCTTAAGCATAATTTATGACACCTCAATTGTAAAGTTTTGAATCAACTAAAAATGCTTATCGCAGTAAACCAGTGTCAACTTTTTGAGCCTCATGAACCCCATATATACTTGTTGAGTACGAAAGTACTTACGCCTGTTTACTTTCTTTTCAATATTTGGATAAAAATCCCGGATGGGTACCAGTTTGCAAGAGTCTTGAGCAGTTAGGCTTGTGATCAACCAGTCAGTTGGTCCCTGTGGAGTGGAGTCTTCACCTGAAGTTCAGAGTGTCTTACCGTTGTTTGCTCTCTCAAGGTTATTTCTTTGACCTTATATGTTATGTATTTAAGTATTGTCTTTTGATATTACCTTGTTCTGTAGCTATATGTGAGATTTGACTTCTTGGGCTCACATATAGGATATATCTGGTTTTGTTCTTAAAACCGGGTGTGACAGTGGCGGTCAGGTTATAACAACGGCCACGGTTAATGCATTAACCGTGGCGGTTGAGACCCCAAGCGGGTGGGATTTTTGGCCACCTAAACCGTGGCGGTTTATGTGTTTAACCGTCACGGTTAATAAAACCCAAGTGCTATGCAAAATCATTTATGTAGTAGTGCACATAGGCATTTGGTGATAGGGAAGGAAAATAGGAATGTGTGAACATGAATCTATCAAGAAAGAAAACAAATAGGTACATGTTGTTTAACTAGTGTCAAAGGTGGGTACAGATGTATACTTCAAACTTTGGTGTCTACTATATGGTTTGGTTAGAAGTCACATTATGGTGCAAACAAGGTGAAATAGATTGCTTATTATTAGCAAATCTGGGGGCTTGATTGTGAAAAATAAAAGATTGTGTAGTCTAGAGTTGTTTGTTTTTACTTGTAATTGTGAAATCACCATTTGCACAATACAATCTTGGAAACAGACAGATCCTAAATCTAGTGAAGTGGGCACACATGAAACATGCATGAGGCATGCGGCGGGATGGTATGGCTGGAAACTAGTTTATGGATTTTGTTCACAACTTTTTCTGAACTTGGATTTGTTCATGAGATTTTAGTAGCACATCCGATCCTCATATAGCATCCCCCACTATTGCTTCAAATTTGAATTATTCTAGGAAACTAGTAGATCTCAGAATTCTAATGCCCGGCCCCGTGCCTTTTTTCCTCTTAATTAATTTCGTCCTTTCACGTTTAATTTTCTCCCAACATGACATTCACACATAGCAAAGAATACTCACCATATATGCGTGACACTAGATCATACTCCGTATCCCAGAATTCTAATGACGCACTTCTCAGATTCCAAATCAAATTTCACAACACCCACACCCCCCCCCCCCCCCCCCCCCCCAAAAAAAAACAAAATGTCATCCACGTGACATGGCATAGAATACTCAGAATGACACTGCTGTTCCTGTACACATCGATCGGACACATAAACTACATAATCTTACACATCTCGATCAACATCTGATACAAAAACTTGTAAGACTTATTATTGACCAGACCATGGAGCCCTAAATACACGCACGCAGTTCCATTTTATTTTTGGAAAGAAATAGACGCAGATCCACAAACAGCGCAGTTCGCACTACTTGCCCGCAGGATCGAATTAAGCAGCATAGAACTCGTTATACTCGTCGTCGGGCACAATGAACGTCATGGCATCGAGTTCAGCATTACAGGCCTCGAGCTCGCGGTCAAAACTCCTAAGTATCTCATAGAATTTGGCTTCGTCGTACGGACTGTAAGGCGGAGCAGCCACCGGCGTCGGCGCCGGCACCACCAGATCAGGCATTATTTCAGGTTCAGCTGTAGTGTCGCTGCCGCCGTCCAGCGGCGGGAGCATGGCGTCGACCTCCCGAGCGTGCTTCTCAGCGATCACCTTCATGTCGGCGAGGCTGAGCTGGGACCGCGCGGTCTCGGAGATCTCCGGGCGCGGCGCGGCGGGGAAGTTTACCTTGCGCGACTTGGGCGTGCGCTCACCGAAGAAGCAGAAGACGGTGGCGTCGTAGGCGAGCGCTGCCTGCCTGGGGCTCGTGAATGTGCCGATCCACACCTTGTCGCGGGTGACCGGCATGCGGATCTCCGACGACCACTTGCCCCAGCGCCGACACCTCACGCCGGTCCACCGCGACAGCTTCTTCTTCCCGGCCGCGCGCCCGCTCCTCCTCGCCTTCCCCTTCTTCACCACCGCCGCCGTGTCGTCGTCGTCGCTCATGAGCATCGCTTCGAGAAGCAACAGGGCAGTCCGCCTGTCCTTGCACATGACGTCACGTCAGCTCACCTGCAACTGCAAGCTGCAAGGAAACAACACGAGGGTAGTGAAGGGCCGGCGAGCGAGGTCAGTGTGTGATGTGTGAAGGGAGCGGAGGGGGGAGGTGGGGCCGTTTTATAGGGCGCCAGGAGTGTCACGCGGCCGCGTTTGCTCGACGACGGCGAGGGTTATTCTCGGGGAAAGAAAGCCTGGTATTAATTGTCATGCATTATCTCCTTTCTATCCCTAAGCAGCAAGTGGTGTTAGTTCCATGGTATTGAACTATTGATGTCTACACATCATATGTGTGTAGGCCGTGATGGAGGATACGCTTTGGCTACAAGGGATACTGTAGCATTAACGATGCATCTGCATTGAATTAGAGATAGAGATTAGGTGGTGTAGACTGTAGAATGTAATAATTAAGTAGGAGTAGCATTTTTTTAAATCCAAAGCGCACAGTATCTTTTTTTTTTGCGACTCCAAAACACAGTGTGAGTGAAGCTAAAACTCCATGTTTGTGGTGTCAAAGAGAAATCAAAAGTGGCAGATCTAACTTAAATGTTTTATAAGCACAAATGAATTACTAAGTAATAGTAGTACTCACAAAAAATAAAAGTAGCAATTAACCCAACCATATCTTGTGGCCAACTGAAGATATTATATAGTAGCATTGCAGCCCTGGTCAACTATATCAGTATGACATATCTCCGTATTTCAGGGGTAAAGAATAATAATAATCAATTGCAAAATTAAAGGGCCACATGCTAAACTTGGTGCTAATTGTCTTCAAAAGTATTACTAACTACTACTCCCAACGTTCTAAATTATAGGACATTTTAACTTTTCTAGATACATAATAGTTGCTATGTACTTAGATATACACACTATGTCTAGGTACATAGTAAAAGCGATATATTTAGAAAAAAACAACTAAAAGGATGATTATTAGCTAACAATACGTACAAATTATGTGGCCTTAAATTAGCATTTCTATCAATTCATCTTGTTTTGTAATGTCTATTTATTTCTATTTGTAAGACTAGACTTACATACTACTTCACTTCAATACAATTCACATTTACCTTTTGGTTGTTTTATTATCTCCATCTTATACTAAGGGAAATAACTTGAGCAAACAACATAAACCAAAAGCTTTTGTGTGTTGCCAATTCTAGATATAGTTGTTAGTTGGTTGGGAACATCTCTGTATATATTTAGAGACCTGGCAATACCAAAAACCCACCATATATTGGCAAATTATCTACTAATAGCAATATTCCATAGCTTAGTGTTGAACAACACAAGCACAAGCCAAACCATGCTACTACCTCTATTCCAAATTATAACGCACTTTTATTTTGTCTTAAGTCAAACTTCTTTAACTATGGTCAAGGTTTTCAGAAAATATAGTAACATCTACAAGTTCAAACCAATGTATTATCAAAACATACTTCATCAAGAAATAAGTGAAACTAATTTGATATTATGGATATTGGTGCATTTTTATAAACTTGGTAAAAAATAAAAAAAAAGACTTATTAGGACAAAACCAAAGTTATCTGTAATTTGAAACCAAAGGAGTAGTTAAGATACATGCTAGTTGACACAACTATAACCATCGATAAACCGTTATCAAATGATACACAAGCATGCCTCCTTAAGGACTAGGATCAGACGTTATCAGTCATGTCTCCGCTGAGCGCATAGTTCCCGCCACTTGTCATTTCTTGGACAATCATATATATTTATTCCGAATAGCTCCCAAAGGACTCGGATAAGACGTTATCCGTCATGAATTTGTTGAGTGCATAACTTCTGGTACTTGTCGTTTCTCGAAACAATCATATATACATTTCTTTTGGGTAGATCCCAAAGGACTGGGGTAAGACATTATCAATCATGTCTTCATTGAGCGCTCCCGCTACTTTTTTTTTGAAACAATCATATGCATTCCTTCTGAGTAACTTTGTTTCTTGTCATTTCTAGAAAGAAAATATGTTCCTTCCATGGTAGATATAGATGACTCTTGGCTACTTGTTTTGTCTCAAGAAAACCGAGGTTGCTATTAAATGTCATGTAAGCAATAAAACAACTACGTTGGCTTAGTGTAGTCCTCCAAAAAAAGACTTATTAATCGTACATTCGTCGAGTACGTGTGTAACTCCCTACCAATATTTCTTAAAAGAACTATTTTCCCTTCCATGCCTATCTTAAGTGCAAAATCTTCCTTTGGTTCACACACCAGCAGAGATTAAAAACTAGTTATTTCAACATGAGGCCCATGGGACAGTACTTTTTTGTTTAGAAAAGGAGGATTGCTTCTGTCTTCTTATAAGTTGTCATTAGGGTTCTGAATTATGGTGCTTCATCATCCTTGGTTTGAGTTTTCTTTAGCAAGCAGTAGACATAACCTCCTCCATGAACAAGGCATGAAGACTAGAGTCATGGTTCTAATATGCATCCTCTTTTAGAAATGTAGAAAGTCAAGATTTTTAGGCACAATGATGAAGCAATTTCCTAAAATTATTGTCTATTAACATGATGAACTGCTATTATTTTCATATAGTGCCATAAAACTTCTAATGGAGAGTGGTTGAAAGAGTGGAGTAATTCCTATTTATGTAGGTTAGGTTCTTTAGCTTGACAATTTGTTTTTCATTCCTTGATTTGTTGCTTCTCTCCTTTCCCCCTAATGTAACTATCTCTTGCAAAGCTTTGTCTTATTTTTTGTAAATGTTGCTCCTTTGCAATAAAAAAAGGTTTAGGCAAAATCTGATTGCCATAGTTTTCCTAAAAAAACTAATAATGAACAAAAAGTTGAGGCAAAGTTGGATTTACCTATAGTCACCAAACAATATAACATAGAAAAAGTGATAGTATTCCAAAGAATAAAAAATATTTGAAAATTTTGTCACACATATCTATCTTCTTCGCACATCAATTTCACTGAGTGCATGTAACATATACTCTAATATGGAAACGGTTCATGGATCGATAAATGACTACAAAATATATTATCAACAGGCTATTGTTGCATATGCTATGTCATCAAGCCAAGTGCATGGAAGGATCCACAAGAGAAGACTTAAAACAAAGGGCAAGAAGTCATATGGGAGCGTTTATTTTGACTATAGTTCCATATCTAATGTTGCTCCTAACACCTTAATCTCGGTGCGCATAGGCATGTTACACATTGATGGGACTAACTTTGCCAAGTAGAAGCAATTGATGAAGGTTCACCTTGTTGGTCTCCATCTAGAGCTTTGGGATACTATGAGTGTAGGTATGCGGACCCCAAAGATCCAATAAGGCTCACACCACATGAACTCTAGCAAATCCACATCAATGCTCAAGCCATCGGAGTGTTACTTAGTGCCTTGAGTTCGAAGGAGTACAACAAGGTTATTGGACTTGAGGTGGCAAAAGAGATTTAGGACACTCATCACATATCACATGAAGGGGTGGACAAAGTGAGGAAGTCCAAGATTGATCACTTGATGGTCCAACTCGATCAATTTGTGATCAAGGAAGGTGAAGGCCCTCAAGTGATGTTTGATAGGATAGATATATTGATCACTTGATGGCCCAACTCAATCAATTTTTTATCAAGGAAGGTGAAGGCCCTCCAGTGATGTTTGATAGGATGATGGTGCTTGTTGGAAAGATCCGTAGTCTAGGTGGTGATGACATGGATGACCACTCAGTGGTGAAGATCATGTTGGAAGTATTTGCACTTCGCATACTTGTGATTCTCATTCGTGAGAAGAAGAGGTTTCAAGAATTCACACCAGATCGATGTGCTTGGTAGGATTCTTACACATGAGCTCATAGATCTTGAAGTAGATCAAAGTAGAAGGTTAGGAGAGTAAGGAAAAGTTAGAGAGCAAGAAAGTGGATAAGGATGTTGCTCTCAAGGCTAAAAATTAAGCAAACCTAGCTAATCATCCAAGCCAGCCAATCACTAGTCAATAAAGAAGGTCAATGAACCATCCTCAAGTGAAGAATAAGAATGATGATAGATGATGAAGAATTTACTTTGTTTATGAGGAAGTTCAAGACACACATCAAAAAGGAAGTTCTTCATATCACTAGAAGCAAGTTCAACATAAAAAAACTCAAATAGAGCTTGCTACCATTATGGAGAGCATGATCACTTCATTGTTGATTGCCCATATGAGAAGAGAAGTGACAGGAACAATGACAAGGATAAGGACAACACATACAAGAAGAAGCCTCTCAAGAAAAAAAATCCAAGTGCCAACTACCAACACAAAAAGTATTTGGATCGTGCTCATACTATAGAAGAGTGGGACCCAAATCAAGAGTGCTCAAGTGAAAAGGAAGGTGGTGTTGCAATATCTCTATCCGAGATCATTTCAAAAACTTAAAAAACTTGAATTTTGATTTCTAAAAACTTAATATATATATTTTTTATCTTAATTGATTTCAAATGAAAAAACATCAACTACAAAGTTATATATTTCTTCGAGTACTACAACTTTGATATAAAGTTTATCATCACCTAAATTAAGTTGAAAAGTTATGGATTTTACTATATATGTGCAACTATTTTTTATATGCGAACCAAATTACCTACTGCCTTGCATATTCTAGAGATGGGTAGAATTTCTAACCACATCTGGAAATGCCTTCATTATTTGTAGACTAGAGATAGTTGAAAAAGGCTAGCCTCTTCCAAAAATGATATTCTTAGAGCGGGACGACTTTCTAAAATGGCTTTAGAAATACTAAACATTTCTAGAGCTAACTAGGGCATTCCGGTCATCTCTAAGAGTCGATTTCTGAGGATGGCGCTAGCCTGGTTTTTATAAAATAGCTTCTACACTAAAAGTAAGTTGCCTCTAAAATTTGTTTATTTAAATATATATTTAATTCACAAGATTGCTTTGGACTACATGCTATCCCCACCCCCATCCACCCACCACCCCCACCCCCCAATCTCTTCTCTATCAGCGGTGCAGCAACAATATCTCTGTTAACAAAACCACATCCTCCATGTCGATCTACACGCATACTCTCTTCCTTCCTAAATATTTGTCTTTCTCACTTTCCTAAAAATAACTTTGATTAATTATATATATAAATTATTAATATTTATGATACATAATTGATATCATCTTTTAATCTAGTTTTTTAATAAATTTATTTAGAGATATAAATATTGTACGTATTTTATATAAATTTAGTTAAAGTTGTGATAAAAAAAACGACATATAATAAGGGACGGAGCGAGTATGCATTAGTCTTTCTTAGAGATATATCGTGTGTGTGTGTATATATATATATATATATAACTAATCCGCGGCGGATGGTTTGACTATGGTATTCATTCGGTGGCAAAGGCAAATAAGGCCGGCGTCAGTGACACGTACACTCGGCCGGACTCTCTTCTCCCTCACGACTGACGTACGTCCTCGTCGTCATGAGTGAGCCGCGTGTCAACCTCATGGCGCCTATAAAAGCCCGTCCTCACAAGTCACACACCGACCCCGCTCTCTAATTTCTGTGTCTCTCGCAGCCTGCAGGTGACGTGACGTGCTATGACGACGACGAGCAGCAGCCGGGCGGCGCGGAGAGTGCCGGCGCCGGCTGGGAGGCCGCAGAAGCAGTCGGAGTACACCGGCGTGCGGTTACGGCAGTGGGGGCGGTGGGCGGCGGAGCTCCGCGTGCCGGGCACCCGCCAGAAGCTGTGGATCGGCACATTCGAGACCGACAGGCAAGCGGCGCTGGCCTACGACGCCGCCGCCTTCTGCTTCCACGGCGTGCACCTGCCCCGGGGGCGCGAGTTCAACTGCCCCGGCGCGCCGCGCCCTGACATCCCCGCGTGGGTGCGCGTCCAGCTCAACGTCGCCAGCATCAAGGCCGTCGCGGAGAGGCACGCCCGCGCCGTCGACGCTCGCCTTCCTCCACCGCTGGTGGTGGCGGCGACGGCGGCGGCTGGTCCTTCTTCTGTCGGTGAAGGTGCTGCATCTGCCCTACCTGATGACAGCACGAACGCCATGGATGGCGAGAGCGTCGTGACAAGATCTGTTGATGAAAGAAGCTAGAAGCCTATATATGCTCCATGCCTCCATCGACGCCGATGAATTGGCCGGCGAGAGTACTGACGTACGGTCCACGGATAGTTCTGTGAACTGAGAAGTGGGTCGTCGGAGTACGTAGAGAGAATGTCTGCGTCTATGTGTATGTTTAATTTAGATCGTCGTCTGTTCATGCAATATGACTCAGAAATTCAGAACCATACACAAGTTTTTGTATTGTGTAGTAGCATGCAATGCAAAATGCAATATGCAAGTTCTGTAAATGGCAACTGTCCTATTTTATGCGTCAAAGAAATCCATACTGACAGTATTACATATATGTCAAGGGCCTGTTTGGAACGCAGAAATTTCACAGGAATTGCGCAAGAAATTTACAGGAATCAATTCATTTTCACAGGAAAATCCCGCGTTCCAAACAGTCCCCAAGTATTTTTTGGCTGTTTGGATGCCATTTTGTTCGGATAATGTGAAAGGAGGGAATGACGAGCAAAGAATGAAATGAGTGGAAACCAACCATTAATTGCCACCAAGTTCATCATGTGAAAAAAATCTAAGAACGCAGACATTCCGAATTCAGGATCTAGCTAGGCCCTGTTTTTTAGAGGCCCAAGCTGCAAATCTGGCTGGCCCATCCGCGAGTTTGAGCTTGTTGGATACACCAGATGAACAGGGTTGGCTTGATGGCTTCACTTCTCCTGAAATTGAAATCCTGTCCGGTTTGAATTTGGTCTGTCTTCCGTAATGGTTCAGGTGGGGTTGATGTGAGATTGTAGAAAATCTATCTAGCCAACGTATCTATGACATTCGGTCTGGTTTAGATTTGATCGTTGTGCTGTGTCATGCAGGTGCAGGACTGCCGTGGCCCGTCTGCCGATCAAGCTTTACCGATCCACATGACCACGTCATGCAGGTGTTTGGCTTGCAGGTTTCAAGATTGCTTGTACGAGCTAGGCTGGCTGGATTTCAAAAGTTGAGCACTTGGACTCCTTGAAGTAGTCGGATTATCCTACTAGAATCTTCAGATTTTTCACTAATTCATATCCTACCCTGCACGTTCAACTCTGCACAAGAATACCAGGAAAACTATTTCCCAGACATTTTGATTTAGATTATAATATGTTCATGCGTTCAAACTTTATTCTGTTCTGAACCGTACAACATCTCCGTTGTAGTCTAGTTGGTCAGGATACTCGGCTCTCACCCGAGAGATCCGGGTTCAAGTCCCGGCAACGGAAGTTTTTTATGCTGTTGAACTTGAACCAAGTGCTGTTACTGTGCCCCTGCACTTTTTCATGATATATATGAGTACTAACAGCAGAATTTTATTTACTGATGAATTATTGGACACAAACACAAATTGATGGCCAGTTGGTGACCAAAATATCAAGCATCTTTATTCTGGAATTCTTTTATATCTGAATTTGCTAAATTTGTACTGTGTACATGAGCAACCAATTTTGCAATGAAACCACCCCAACATGGAGCTCCAGAACTCCTTCCCAGATCTCTGAATAACGCCTTCCATTCATGAAGAGTCGAAGGATGGAAGGCCGTCTGCCTCAAGACGCTTCATGCTCCTGCTGAAGCTGAGCCCAGGAATGGTAGTCCCTCAGCAACTGCTCTCCCAGCATGGGAACAAGCCTGTCCAGCAGGCCTTGCATCAAACTGCAGCAGAATTCAGTGCAAATGTCAAACCCATGTGTCATTACTCATTACCAATTCTGAAAACTGATCACACTAGGATATGAGCCAACAAGATTAAGGTGGGCACTGATGTTCTCTTTCAGAGTTTGCTCTTAATAAATAGCACATGGAAATGTAAAGAATGTACATGCAGGCAGGCATAAATACACGTTGCCTGGTTTCTCCACTGCTGACAGTGGAAGCATGCTGAATGGCTTAGTGTAGACCTGTAAATTGTAAGACACGTACACTATTAGTTTTTCACCTATTCTCTTAAAACTTGGAAAAAAAAAGAATATACGAAACCTTGCAGGCATGCAGCCGAGTGGTCATTGCAAAGCAAAGCATACATACCTCCAGAGTGATCTCCAAATTGACATCGATGTCAAGGCAGCGCTCCTCGGCATCGTCGCTCCACGTTATATGGTTACTCATAAACGCTGCCAAAATTCAGTAGATTCAGAAATCCGAATGGTGGGTGAAGAACACACCGTAGATTTTGCAGAATCCCTTGCATTGATAGTAGAATTCAGAAGAACACATGACTAGATTACCCGAAAAGAGTTCATTCTGCTGCTCAAGTGCTTCTGATCCCTCAAACTGAAAACAGGAGGCCGGAAGAAGAAAATATATATATAAGAAGAGCTCAGGTCAGTGAAGGTTCAAGAATCCCAAGACGAAGCAAAGGATCAGAACACACATCAGGCGAGGAGGCAGCCACGCCACGTACTACGTACCCTGCACGACAGCATGTGGATGGTGCAATCGGTTCTGGTCGGGGCGACACGGAGGTCAAGCACGGGCGCGACCTCGAAGCCAAGAAGCCCGAAACGGCGCAGCGCACAGGTGAACGTGCCGGGCCCGGTACCCGAAGGCGCGAAGCTCTTGAGCGCGCCGGTGTTGAGGAGGGACTCGACGGCGTCCGGCTGGCGCAGGAACTCGCCGACCCCGACGCACCATCTGTTCCCGATGTGGGACTAACCCCAACCCATCTGTTCCCGATGTGGGACTAACCCCAACAATCTCCCCTGTGTTCCCGATGTGGGACTAACCCCAACCCATCTGTTCCCGATGTGGGACTAACCCCAACAATCTCCCCCGTAGTCACACATTGGTCACAACTCTTTAACTCACACAACCGATGTGGGACTAACCCCAACAATCTCCCCCGTAGTCACACATTGGTCACAACTCTTTAACTCACACAACCGTGTGGGCCTAAGACGTTGTCCAGACGGGGTGCCCCCGCCAGTGTGTGACCCACCGAGATTTATTGCGGGTCGTTAGACCGGCTCTGATACCAATTGTTGGAACCAGGCCCAGCTCGCTGAGCATCAGGCGAGGAGGCAGCCACGCCACGTACTACGTACCCTGCACGACAGCATCTGGATGGTGCAATCGGTTCTGGTCGGGGCGACACGGAGGTCAAGCACGGGCGCGACCTCGAAGCCAAGAAGCCCGAAACGGCGCAGCGCGCAGGTGAACGTGCCGGGCCCGGTACCCGAAGGCGCGAAGCTCTCGAGCGCGCCGGTGTTGAGGAGGGACTCGACGGCGTCCGGGTGGCACAGGAACTCGCCGACCCCGACGCATCATCTGTTCCCGATGTGGGACTAACCCCAACCCATCTGTTCCCGATGTGGGACTAACCCCAACAATCTCCCCCGTGTTCCCAACGTGGGACTAACCCCAACCCATCTGTTCCCGATGTGGGACTAACCCCAACAATCTCCCCCGTAGTCACACATTGGTCACAACTCTTTAACTCACACAACCGTGTGGGTCTAAGACGTTGTCCAGACGGGGTGCCCCCGCCAGTGTGTGACCCACCGAGATTTATTGCGGGTCGTTAGACCGGCTCTGATACCAATTGTTGGAACCAGGCCCAGCTCGCTGAGCATCAGGCGAGGAGGCAGCCACGCCACGTACTACGTACTCTGCACGACAGCATCTGGATGGTGCAATCGGTTCTGGTCGGGGCGACACGGAGGTCAAGCACGGGCGCGACCTCGAAGCCAAGAAGCCCGAAACGGCGCAGCGCGCAGGTGAACGTGCCGGGCCCGGTACCCGAAGGCGCGAAGCTCTCGAGCGCGCCGGTGTTGAGGAGGGACTCGACGGCGTCCGGGTGGCGCAGGAACTCGCCGACCCCGACGCATCATCTGTTCCCGATGTGGGACTAACCCCAACCCATCTGTTCCCGATGTGGGACTAACCCCAACAATCTCCCCCGTGTTCCCGATGTGGGACTAACCCCAACAATCTCCCCCGTAGTCATACATTGGTCACAACTCTTTAACTCACACAACCGTGTGGGCCTAAGACGTTGTCCAGACGGGGTGCCCCCGCCAGTGTGTGACCCACCGAGATTTATTGCGGGTCGT
Organism: Microstegium vimineum; assembly: GCA_022036555.1. NCBI lineage: Eukaryota > Viridiplantae > Streptophyta > Magnoliopsida > Poales > Poaceae > Microstegium > Microstegium vimineum. Next base: position 44,783,847 of record CM039135.1, read on the forward strand.
TAGACTGGCTCTGATACCAATTGTTGGAACCAGGCCCAGCTCGCTGAGCCAGCGCCCCTAGGTTCCCTGGAGCTGACCCGGCTCGTCGTACCGACGACCGACGCCGCTCCGGCCCAGGTCCACCGGAGTCACAACATATACAGGATTTGGGCCTAATTCAATCCAAAAGACTAGCCTAATAGGTGAGGACTGCCCCGTCTTATATGTTGTGCTCCCCCACCATCTGTTCCCGATGTGGGACTAACCCCAACACCGGAGACGCCGTTCGGCAGCGGGATGGGCTCTCGCCGCCTCGCTGACAGCCGGGCTCGCCGACCCACTCGCGCCGTCGGTGCCTGGCCCGCGCCCACCTCAGCAGTGGCACCGTCAGCCTCGGCGTCGCCGCCGCTTGCCACTGCGACCCTCCATGCGCCCCGGTCGCTACTACGGCTCTTCTTCGTCTTGGCTTGTTTGCAGCTGCGTGTTGGGATCGGATGGCGCTCGGCGAGGGTGATGGATGCAGCAGGCTTGGCTAAGGCGAGCCTCATTCCATCGATCGCCTGCTTGCTTCTCGGCTGCTACAGCTTCAGCCGCGCGTGGAACCGAAGGCGAAACCGAGTGGGTTCGAGCGTGAACGGGAGAAGCGACTGATCGAAGCTGAGGCGAGGCGGGGAATCCAACCACTGGATGGAGGAGAGGAGCTTATCGCGCAGTTGTACAAATGGACACAGATGTGTGGTTCCTCCTGCCATGCTGTGCTGTCGGAGACGGAGTGAACCAGTTTTTTTTTTCCTTGAGGACTCGCTTGCTCCCAAATTAAATAAAATTTATATAGTTTTAAGCTAAGTCAAACTATTTTATATTTGATCAAATTATAGAAAAAAAACATCAATATTTATGACGTTAAATTTGTATCGCTAATACGCCATGAAATATATTTTTATAATGTATATCAAAAATATTATTACCATTTTGTATAAAGTTTGTTAAATTTAAAAATACTTTTTTTGCGAACAAATTTAAAAATACTTTGACTTATGATGATTCTAGAAATTGATTTACTTTGAGACTACTACAGTAATCTTCAATTCGCTCTCGTTGGGTTCACATCGTGCTGTAAACTCCTGTCTCACAAGTTTTGTACAAGAAATTCTGGATTCATTAGTGGGGAGAGTACAGGTTGGATGAATCTAAAATAGAGCCTTTTTTCCTATAACCTTCTGCGAAGAAAATGCTTTTGTTTTGGGTAAAATTTCAGTGCAACTAGTATGTTCCAATTAACTTAGGAGGTGTTTGGATCCCCTTGGCAAATTAGCAAATTGACAAAAGAGCAAAAGAATTGCTACTTTTTAGCAAATGGATCCAAACATGCAAGGCAAAAAATGACAAAAGAGCAAAAATTTACCATTTGTCATTTGCCACTTTGGAGTGACAAATAAAGGCAAATAGAAAATCCTTCCACTCATACCCCTCCCTCTTATGCATGACATGTGAATGAGTGTAATTATTAGGGGTACAATTGTCTTTGTATGTGTCATTTGTCATTTGCCAAGGGATCCAAACACCCTCAAGTGGCAAAAGATTTGCCAAATTCATTTACCATTTGTCATTTGTCAAAGGATCCAAACACCCCCTTACAAACGAGACACTGGTACAGGGGAGAAATTCATTAACACTGTAGAGAAATAGATAGTTCTAATTAAGCTGCTCTCCACGAGGCTCCACTGTCTACGAGCTTGATGTATGCCTCCCTGAAGTCGTTGAAAAATCTACGTTGGTCCTCTGCATAGACCCTGACCCATCTGCAGATTTCAAGCATGCAACATTTATCATTTTCTTAGCCCATCTAATTCCGTGTAGCCACATGCTAAATACATTTTCTTATGGAATAAGTACTCGAGGAAAAGATGTCTCATAAAACTACCTTAAGCACTCGTCATCTTCAGTGAGTGCCCAGTCCGTGCGCAGCCCAACCATTGCCGCCATGTCAGCTTCACAAAGGAACACGATAAGCCCACACAGTAAGTTTTCATTAAGCATAAACATCGAATGGGTTACGATGGACAAATCGTCTCAAAAGTCCTAGTGAAGATGGAAACAGAATCGAAACAATTGATAAGGACATGCACTTACGCGAAGATGTTTGCGGCTTCTCCAGCAGCACTTTGAAATAGGTGTTATCGAAAACAATTGGACTCCCGAATCCTTTACCTCCAATCGTGTGTGCTCCAGATAAAACAACCATCTCCTGTGCTCTGTTAAGTACCAAATATAACTTTAGACATGGGTCTAACACAACCTGCTGCTTGATGGAGCAATGGCTAGAAGCCACACGGATTAAACATAAAAACTGGAATTCACAAAATGTATATAATTTGAGAAAAAAAGACAACTCACGAAAAGCCTTTTTTGCTGAATAATGTTTTTAAGGAAGTTGCGTCCAATGTTTCTTCAGGAAGTTTACCAGTTGGATCAGCAGTGCTGCAAAAAGTTGTGTGCTTCAGAAAACTACTGATACAAAGACAAAACACAATCTGGAACATATAGCTTTCTCAAAACTGTAAGTTGAAGGAGTAAAATAAAAATTCACCGTTATGTCTCACCTAGAATCTAATCTTCCTAGCCTTACTGGAATTTCAGGCCCGCCACAGAGCGCAACTGCCTCAGCACCAGCCACGGCAATTAAATCGGCCCATGACACTGTCAGCATAATACGCAGGAAACTTGACTCATGTGAATACACCCAAACTGGAGTTCATAAAAAAAGTGCAAGCCAGCAAATGGCATAAATTACATACCTTTCTGAACGTTGTCAATTCCTTCTTTTGCTTTTCTTAGTACCTGTTCAATTATGAGGCAATTAAATAGACATCAACTGAAGGAAAGAATTATCAAGAAGGATATGATATTATTCAAGAAAATAAGTAAAGATAAAGCTCAGAGTGGGGGGTGCACCTTTATGGATCTCTTTAGTCCAGTATTTTCAGGTCTGTCAACTTCATAAATGATAGAGCCATTCATACCACCTGAAAGGTATCGATATTAGTAGTCTGACGAAAGGCAAATATGTCTCTTTGCTGAACTAATGTAGTAGTGAGGTAGCAATCTTACCACTGTATGCACCACAAATCTTGTTATTTCTTTCCTTTAACAAATAGAATTTTATATCTCCTTAACAATACCATTTTGCATCATTTACGTAGACAAATGTTTTTTTTCTCTCAAACACACAAGAGAGCTGCGTATCATTCTTAAGATTTTTTCTTATACAAATGCTACTAAAAAATTATCAGTTTTCTTAGTCCAAAGAATTTGATAGTGTACTACATCAACCTGAAATCGACCATGGTATTAAGAGGCTAACCTGATTTGTCACCAATTTCGAAAGTCCCTGCATCATGGAAAACCAATCGAAGCACACCAGCAGCCTTGGCCTTGGTTAAAACATTCCTCACACCACTTCGAATAATTGATGCATCATATATCTCAGCCCTGTCAAATCAACAAGATAACTTCTCTTATAAATAACACTAATGTTTTAGGAGCAAGAAACAGATTTAAGGATCTTTCCTTTACTAGATCACTATTCTAAGTTTATTAAATTCGACTATAGATCAACATGCTTCTCCGTCTTTCAAATATGGCTCATTACAGGCTTCTCCTTTTAAATCCATGTTCACACAGTATTTACCATTTGAAACATCAAGAAGATGCTCTTTTGAATGTCGGTTGGTAATTTTAAGAGCTAAATAGCTAAATTCAGTGATAATAAAGCACTTACGCGATAGAGATGTTAATACGAGGAATCAGAAAAGGGAGTAAAATGGCAGAAGCAAAGTCTCTCCTTCTTACACGCCAGGAAGATCTAGGACCTGTAGCCACCAGAGAAGAGAAACTTTGAGTTGGCCATACTAATTTCCATGGTCTAGCATCAGCCCAAGCACAAAAAGTTTCCCTTTGAGCTTCAGCAAAAATGATCTGGAACCAAGTGATATATGAGGTTCTAACGGAAACACAAAGCATAAGAACTGCGATGTGTACCTGAAATGGAATCTTCAGTTTCCTGCTCAAAGAGTTCTGAACATACTGAATCAGCAGCAGGCTTACTACCAGCTGCAGAAGCTTTTATTACCAGCTTCCCATCTCTTCTACCTCTGTACATAATGATTTCTCAGGTTATTTGTTTCCATGCAGACAAGACTGCATCATTTGCATACGGGAATGAGGGTTCTCTAACATCACCTGCAGGCAGAGCGACTGTAGATGTAGTAGAAGCAGCTGGAAGAGGAAGACGACGCAATATAGGGGATGTTGGTGAGCTCCATCCCCTTTCCCGGCCTGCCTTCTCTGAGTTTTCAGTAAACAGCTACCAGCCTACCACAGCTCTGAAATGAAAAAAAAAAAAAAAAGGACACAGCCCACTAGTCAGGCTATCTATTCCTGGCTATCCATGTGTGGTTGCCAACTTCCGGACCCCACGAAGTCACTTGGATAAGCTGTGTTCCAAAGATATTTATCCCTCCATTTTTTTGTCGTACAGGCTGTACAGCTATGCCTCTGAAGACCCTTGTTTATCTCTGTAATTCACAATGAAATTTCACTGTCTTTGATGTCTTTATCACTGTGGCACAAACACACCTTGTCTTTT